>JANHFX010009856.1:35524-53517 GCA_027560015.1 Chloroceryle amazona | reverse complement strand
GGCCGGGGTGGCTGGTGGTAATGACGGTGGCCGCTGGACCGCTTTGTTCCTCGTTTCCTGCTTTGGAAGCCCTTAAGAAGGGCGCGTGCCGGGCTGCGCGGCCGCTGGCAGCTCCAAGTGGCCTCTGCCTCCGTCCTTGAAGTTTGCCTGGGAGCTGTGCTTAACTTCGGAGCTCCTTAAGGATACTTGTTCTGCGACTGTACGGGACATCCCCCTTAGCTCCCGAAGCATCTTGGCTGGAAACTCCGGTCTCTCCCTGAGACCTTCTGTTAACATAATGTCCCTCTCCTGACTGACTTCGGCTGAAAATAAAAGGCGAAAAACGCCTTGCAGTTTTCTGTTTGCATCTCACCTTTCTCTGTGTTGCACCTGTGTTTGTGCCTGTATCCCTTATTTTTATCCCAACTTGCAGTTATCCTTTAAAGATATTGTGTTCCGATGATGTTTCAACCAAGCCTGTTTCTCCTTGGAGGGGTTTGTTTATTTATTTATTTATGTTTTCGCAGAAGGCATGCGTAAATTCCTTGCTGGCTTAGTGAAATCAGCCAAGACGGGAAAGGGGCTCACCTTTTCTGATTGCTCGTGGAAATCAACAGTGGGGCAGTCAGGGAAATCTGCTTTCACAGCAGATTTTTGTCATTTGGTCTAAGCCTTGCCTTAATACGAGGAGGAGGCATAAAGAGGTTGTAAATGCGGGTCTGGAGGAAGCTGGAGTAATTACAGTTTGCTGAGACCCCGCTTCGCTGCTGCGGTCCTCAGAGTTGAAGGCAGCAACCTCATCCCTCTGCCCGTGCGTTGCCCAGGCAGGCCGGTGGGGAAGGGGGGCACAAGCAGCTGAGCGCAGCTGGGCGGCAGCGGCCCCAGCACTTCCCGGGGCCTCGCTTGTGTACGTGGGTGGATCCGATGCTAGCTTCCCTTGGATTAAAGTTTTTCACAATTTGGCCGTAACCATCCCTCTTCTTCAGCCTGGGTGGAAGCCCAGTTTCTGCCGCGATGCTGTGGCATTTGCATACTTATGAGATGTACATAAGTTTACAATTTTGGGGTTGTAGGTGTGCAAAAATACATATGAAAAAGAATGTGTGAGGAAAAATCGGCATTAAATGTTTCTTACATACACACATTTCTTAGTATACTCCTGTTGGTCAGACTAGAAATAGTTGTGGAAATGAAATTAGTCAGCAGGTAGAAATCATATGTATTTGGAAAAAAAATAACAAACTCCATCTTATAATACCTTGTCTGACATGAATTAAAAGGTCCTAGAATGAACTGATGATTTTATATTAACTGAAAAAACCTAAGTGTTTTTAGTCATAAATAAGTATATCCTTAATAACACTTTAAAATATAGCCGTAATGTAATTCTGCCAGGTCATTTAGTGGTCTATTACTGTATGAAGCGGGGGGGAAAAGTCCAGAAGTGTATATACTACCAGTGTCTGCTGCCACTATTGATATTATGCTTGCCTTTCTTCTGAAGGAAGGGCTCATGCCATGTGGTTATTTTTGACTGGGCACATGGGCAAGCAAAGTCAGTGTTCCATGGGGTGTTTTACTTCCATTAACTACTAGTAATGCAGAACAGTAAATGCACAAGGTGGCCCATTTTATTGTTATTAGTGACACTGCATGTAAATTCTATACGTTCCAAACCGGACTATGTGCAATTCCAAAGTATGTGATAAATCTTAAATCATCTGTGCTCTCTAGCAAAGTTTGCTAGGACAGTAATTGTGAAAGCTTGCCCCTCCTTAACTAGACAGTAACGTCCTTACAAAGGTTCAGAAGTAGTAAAACACTCTTGTGGAATGCAGTGTTTCTTAAACTTCTACTGAAATGGAATAGGCTTGAAGACAAGCACTTAGATTTAGTGAACTGTCTTCAGGAGAATGATCTTTATTATATTGCTCTGAGTGATCACCGAGGCAAGGCAATTCAGAGTGAAGGTTGGCACTGTCAGCCACAAGTTGCTGTCACACTACAGCAGCTGTTTCATTTATGTCAGAGAGGCTTTTCAGTGGTTCTAGAAGATACAAAGTAACCCAAATTTACTTCAGAGTTATTTATACACAATGAATAGTTTTCTGGAGTAAAATTAGCTTTTTATGTGTTCATTTAGTTAATATTATTTTAAGTGAAAATTAACAAAACAGTATCAGTAAAAAAGAGAGGAGCATGTTAAGTGAACACTTATGTGTTTATAATATAACACAGAATGCCTAGGACCTTCTTTTAGCTTGTGAGAACATAATTTAACTTTGTTTTACCGTACAATCTATATAGCTCACTGTAGATGTAAATTGTGAATATGGAAAACCTCGTTTCAAATGCTGCTGTGCTTTAGGTGTTGGCAACATACTTTGTAGCTAAGTTTTGTCAACTGTGTTACTGTTAAAGTATCTGCTGGATAACGTTTAACCCAAAGTAAACTGGAGACATCTCTGAAGTACTTTTAAACAGAGTACTGGATATATTTCGGTAACTTTCCTTTAGATGGATACACTCTATGCGTCTAGAAAATATATGCAGGAAAATGTATATAATGAATATATATACAAACATTATGGAATATTTTTAGTGAATGAACTATTTTAATAAACAGAAAGTATTAATTACGTTCTAGTCGTTGAATTTAGCGACTTCTGCACATCCTCCCATGCCCTGAAGCTGTTGTGATTTGGACAGTTTGCATACAGATCTTGTACCTACACGACTGGTTAAAGTAGTCGTTTTTTTCAGTAGGTGGCAGTCTTACCTATGAGTCAGGGCAATGCCGATGCTGCAGCGTGTTGGCTAAGAGGGGATGAGGGAGGGAGAGTGTTGCTAGTAATGCTGGGGTGTTTTTGGTGAAGCGTGTGATATTGATTTATTAGTTAACGGGGCTTTTGCAATAATATCACTTTTTGTAAATGACTACATGTTACCGGTTTGGTTAATTTGTTTAACTAATGTCCCACGGCAGGCTAGTTTGCATTTAATCTGCTATATAATTTACCAAATGTTAATATATATATAGTTGTAATGTTGCTCTAGCTCTTACTAAGGGCCAGGGTCCCATTGTTTTAAGAACTTACAACCACAGGAAAACAAGAGTCAGAGATTCCCTAGAAAGTTTACAGTCTCACATCTTTTGTGTTCTGTTGATTGGCTGGTGGTCAAAAGCTCTGTCTGCAAGCTAAGTGAAGTTATTGTCATTGGCAGTATTTCAGAGCATGCTTATTTAGGAGATAAAGACATTTCTGTATATTATTATTATATATATATCCCTCAGATACAAGACATTCTACATGATAGAATGTTATATCCAGAAGCTTTGATATGTGTATGACTAACAGCTATGTTTGAATTTACCTGAGATTTGCTCTGGCACCTAAGTGGAAACAGTATGGAAGATAATGGAAACATACGGAGATAAACCCAGATTTTTGGACCTAACATCTTAAGTTGTGCTTGCAGTGTTTTAGCTTATCTGCCACATTTGTGTGAACCTATTGGCTAATATCATTGCAATTGGTAACATTACAAAACCTCACTAGATGTTCAGTGGTCATCACACACAGCTTACTGCATTTTTTTACTTTTTAGAGTTATCTTATCAAAATTTATCTGTATGATAAGTTTGATGAAGAGGATAAGACAACTGGGGTTGTTTGGATGTGTGTATACAAAAATTTGAGGAAGTCTTAAGATTGTGTTTTGTATGCTGTTAAACTCCAGAATTCTCTGCCTGGAAGTCTTCTAGTATCAATAGATGGCAAAAGGAGTCTATTATGTCATTATTGTAGAATGTGAGCAATTGCTGGGTGAAGAGTAGAAAGTTAACACCTAGAGTAGTACTGGAAATTTTGAACATAGTGAAGTATCTACCTCAAAAACATACCAAAGTTTGGTCTAGAATCAAAAATTTGGAGTTTATTGCAAATTTTGTTATGTCCATTTCATTACAAATATAAACATATTTAAGCTTCTAAATGACCTGTTCAAATATTAGATATAAATATGCCTGTAGATTTCTCACAGATACAGTTTTTTTGTTTTGGCAAGCAGAGAGATAATTGCTTCTATTTGTTGTGAACAAAAGGGATTATCACTGGGGCTTGTGATGTAAATAACTTAAAACTAATGTTAGCCTTGATGTAATTGTGTCTTTTCTATATTTCATTGCAGAGATGGTGAACTGAGTTTGAGTAGATCAATAATCAATAGCTCTGATAAGATAATTCGAAAGGGGAGTGGCTCCTCAGTCTTCCAGCATGGTGTAGAAGGTTGGAAGATCAATTCTTCTTTGGTACTGGAAATAAGGTGAGTGTCTTAAGTAGAAACCAGTTCATTCCATATTACCTATAAATCCTTTAATTTGCCTGTAATTCCTCTGGTCTGGAAAACAATTATGTGATTTACAATTACAGGTGGATGTTTTATAACTGTACGTATTTAGGGTTCAGTGTTAAATGCCAAGTTAATGGTAAAATGTAAAATGTCAATGTCAATGCTAGAAAGTCAAGTCATCCTTCATAAGAATAAATAAAATGTTTTCATCAGGCTGTGTCAGATCCATGCAGTCAATATCTATATTATGCATGTCCACATTTAAGCTGGTTGTCTAGAATTCTCTTGCAGTGACTGTTGAGAAACTGTCACTTCTAGATCTTCATTTTCTGTCATCCTAAAGTTCTGAAATAAAACAGATGGAAGTGCTTGAACATACTATTTTTTTTTTCCCTTTAACTACGAAGGGAATTTAGGTGGACAACTAAGATGTAGGAGTCAAGAGCTAGGACATATGGTACTGCAAATCCAACCATGTCTGTGGCTAGTTCAAGTCACAAGGTCAGACAATATCCATATCTTATGCAGTTTTCTTGTCTGAAGTCAGAGAGAGGCCAAGAAGCATTTGTCTTATGCTGAAGGGACAAAGCACAGTAGCAGAACTAACATGAGTGATGGTTCTGTTGTCTCTTAGTACCTACAGTGGATCTGAAGGTTCTGCTCACCTTGGGGCCCGAGAAAAGAAAAAGCAGAAGCCTCTTAGTGTGTTGTGTTGTCATCAAGTCTTCCTTGTCTTAATTAGGAAGGTAGCCAGTGAGAGAAGTGTGTGAAACATGGGTTGGCAGTGTGGAGGTGTAGGAGTGTCACATTCTGTGTAAAATAACTGTTTTCAGCAGCAGTCACAAAGCAGAGTAGGCTTGATTTTTCTGAATATTAAGATTTTGAATAGGAATTTGATCGAACTAAATGTGGTTTCTATGTAATTTCCCTTTCTACCTTTTTTTTTTTCTCAATTAAATGACAGCTTGCAAAACCTTTAAACAGGCAATATTTTCATGTATGAAAACATGGCTTCCTAAATGAGGACATTTTATGTTTGTTTTTTTTAACAACTGCTATTATATGTCCCTAATTCTAAAACATGCAGAAGATATGGTAGCTCAGAAATGTATGAAGCTATAGTAAAGGATTGATGTTCTGAAATTTATGTTCTATGATGGACATAGTGCAGCCCTGCTGCAAAAGCTGAGAACAATGTCAGGGATGGAAAGAGTGACAGGGTTTGGGTAGGTAGCAAATGAATACTGTGGAGCCTGTAGCTGTGTCTCAGCTGCTTGGCAAGCACTCTGGAGTGGTGTGACTGCCTAGAGTAAGGGACCCTTGGGCACTCAGATGCTCCCAGGCACCTGTGGTTCCTTCTGGTGAAGACCTGGTGGTCACCCTTAAATGCAGTAGAGGTGTATCTCAGGAGTAGAGTTTCTTCAAGGACCGTCTGTTCAGATTAAGTCTGTTTGATGAGTGTATGGTTATTTTCTTTGCCAGTAACAATATTTAAATTTACAATTTATGTGCCTGTAACTGACAATTTAAGTCAGAGAAATGCTGAGTAACTTCAGAAGAATGCTGTTGAAATTTCAAATCATAGGTTATGGTTGTGCCAATTAGAAGAAAATAGCACACTATTTCACTTGTGAAGTAAACTGATTTGGAAGCCATTGGGAGACTATAAGTAGAGGCAGGTAACTCTTTTAAGTCATTCTTTTGAAAAATTGTCATATTTAAGAACCATTTAAAACCAATAGACATTGGACATTGCTGCTCAAGCCAAACAACAGATAAGTAAAAATATTACAATAATTTTTTGAGTAAAAATAAGTTGGAAAATATAGTGTGGGTTATGCTCATTTCACCTGTTTCAAAAGCAAAATACACAATTCAGACAGAAAGACAAAACAAGAGAGAATGCTTTAGATTTTTTTAAACCTGTTACATGTGTATCATCTCAATCTATTAAAATCATCAGTTTCAAAATAATATTTAAATAATAGCTTGCATTGTGAATACTGGGACAGGGAGTAGGTGTTTAGATGAACCAGTAAAAGATTTTATATTAATGTGACTTAGGGTCAAAATTTGATATAAGCTACATGAAAGTAGTCAGTGCTACAGGCCTTTCATATTCTTTCCAGAAATCCTATATGCTAACATGCATAGAATATTCAGTTATGTTACTCAGTGGTGAGAGAGGGGGTTTTGGCCTGCTTTTCCTTGAGGAAGTAAATACAGCCCCTTGTGACATGTGTTCCATTCCGATGACGACTAAACAATGTGCAGTTCTTCTTTCATTTTCACATGCGATTTGCTATACACCTTTCTTCCCTGTCACAGCAGTAAGAAGCATCTTAGCTGTCAATGTTTTTACACTTACAGACCTATCAGGGCTAACTTCAAATGTGTCTAGCAATCTCCTAGAGCGTTCTCGTGGTTAAACTAACTGCTCAGACCTCCAAAGCACATTATACGCACTGCATAGACTGTGAAGATGATTCTTAGTCTATTATTGCAACTGTGAATGTCAGCCGTAGTGGTCTTGTGGTGTGAAGTTGACCATAGCAAATAACCGTAAGAGAAACAAACTGAAGAAAAAGATAGCACCTGGTGAATAACGTATTAAAAGTTATCAGTTCTTAGCAGTGGAGAAATAATTTGTGGAACCATTAGTGTACAGCATGAATACATTTCATAAAACTTAAACCCACCCATAAACAGCAGCTGCTTTTGTGTCTTAGGTCAGCTTGACATCCACATTAGCAATTTTAAACCAGAAAATATTTGATAGTGTGTTTTGCTTTGTGCAAGGACTTGTTGATCAATGGTATGTCTGGACCTAGTTGTCTGGCAGCTGGAATATCGTTATGCTTTGCTATTTGCTTTATTGACCATTGGCATCATCTCTGAATATTTTTGTGTTTGCTTAGGTTAGTGATCAGTCTATCAGCTTCAAAGGTCCTACCAGTTCTTGTCAAGGTGAGGCTGAAATAGGAGTCAATAAGTGAAAAAGCTCCTTTACCAGCACCCCATAGGGGGCTGAATAACTTCCCCCGGGTTTCTGGTGTCACAAGATGCTTTTTAGGACTTTGCAGTTTGAAGAGGCAATCTAGGGATTGTTAGCAGCTCTTCTGGGAGGGCAGCAGCTCTTTGGAGATGTTAAGCAGGCATTAGAAGAAGGAGCTAGACTTTCTGTGATTGAGATGGAAATGATGAGTATTATTAATTACTTTAGACTGAAGCAGATTTTCTGCCTTGGCAGTCATGATTGGTCTAGTGGGAGAGTGATTTTCACAACTGATGTTAAGTTTTGATAGCTGACAGCTTCTTTGAAGAATAATTGGTAATTCCTGTGCCTACAGGAAAGAAGACTGCTTACTTTGCTCCCCTTTTGTAAAACTGAACAAACGATGCCATTGCATTCAGAGGGGAGAGAGACAATAAGCCCTTTCTACTCTGTGTAGAAATGTGAAGGTTTTCTAGGTACAAAAGTTAGGAAATTTCAGTTGTATTGAAGGCCATACAGAAAGGACATATGAGGCTGAGATGGTACAAACCTATCTGGGGAAACCTTCCACACAGGACTGATACCAGCACATCTGTGTCCTGTGTGAATGAACTACAGTCTGAGATCTCTGTGTCACTTTCTTTTCCACTCATTTTTGATAAAAATGTGGTCATTTATGTTGAAAGGTGCATATTAAGGTTTTGATTTGCAGGATGGTAAAAAAAAAAAATTGTGCCAAGGATGTTTTCATCTTTTTGCAGTGTGACAGAACTCGAGTGGAAATTTCCTGTCAGAAAGTGTGAGAACTTGTAAAAGTTAACAGCATCATAAAAAAAAATAAAAATGAAAAAAAAAAAAAAATCAACTTCCTCCTTTGAAAGGTTCAGAATGTTATCACTGTTTATCTTTCAAGCTAATATGAAACAACTATGATAAGTCCCTGAAGTGTAAGCAGTAAATTCTGAAGTAGCAATGAAGCAGTACAATTGCTCTGAAGCCTTTGAGTGCAACATTTAGGGGCAAGTTGCACTGTTCCCTTCAGATCCTTCCATGTCTCTTTAAGACATGCAAACTGGGGCTGTCTAGTCTTAAAGGATTTTTTTCCTGTTAGACCCTTGCTTCAACTGTGATGTCAGTGTTCACTGTCAGTTGGGGTGATTAACTCCTTTGACTCATTTCTTTTGACTGTTAAGTTGCTTAACTTCAAGAAAAACTGACATGGCTGGATTTCATATGGTAAACAGTACTAGAGTCACACTCTTATTTAAAAGCCCTCCTTCCCTTTTGCATGACTGCTGAAATTTTCTGACCAGTTTGTATGTCCTTCAGATACTGCAGTGATCTTTCTGGTTAAGGGACAGTAGGGTACCTTGAAAGGCATAGGGAGGGCTAGAATAGGGACAGAGCCAGATAGCAACTTCCTGCAATGTGGCACTTCTGTTTTGTGTGGTTCTGCACGGGCTGGGGAATGCCAGGAACCTTCTCATAGTTATCTGCAGTTAGGTGTTTTTTTAACCAATCCAAATTTAGATCCAAATTCTTTAAAGGAGTAGATGACCTTTAAAGACCCATTTCAACCCAATCTATTCTATGATTCCAAATGCTGCTTTCCTTGAAGAGGTTTTCTTAAAATTCTCAGTCAGACTGAAGCCAAACAGGTATGAACACTCATAGTCCCAACGGTCTCCTCAGGAGGCCAACAGGAGCTGTAGCTGTAGCCATTTACAAGAGCAGGCTGTGACCTTTCGTTACCACACAGTTCATTCTTGATTTGTTTTGCTTAGTTTTTTAATTCACCTAACTGAGCTGGCAGAAAATATGTTTTACCTAGGTTGTAGTTGCTGGTGATTTCAAAGGCTGAGCGCCTACTTCTAGCTTCCAACTGGGGAGTGAAAAGCAGCGTCAGGAGTTGCTAGAGTTAGAAAATCAAGTTGTTTAACCTATGTGAATCAGTCAAAGTCTGCAAGAGAGCGACAAAAGGAATCAGAGATCTACAACACAGGATGTGTACAATTAAAAAATAAAAGTGTGAAAAAAAAACTGGACAGCTTCTTAGCCTCAGGTAAATGAAGGGTATTGCCAAGAGTAAGGAATAGTTTGTCCTCCTGCAACGTATAAGGAACAAGAACGGGCTTCATCTGCTGTGGGAAAAATCTGAGCTAGCACAAGGAGTATTGTGCTGCTGGTCTCCACCATGAGAAGTTGCTAAGAATATATTACATAAACATGGGCTGGGCGTCATTTATATAAAGGTCTATCTTCAGTTGAGGCAGCGTGTGGACTAGGTCACATCGTGTGTTTCAGTAATGTGGTTGCTGGTGAGCTAGCCCAGCTTTCTGGGTACTGAGGATGCACTTCCAAGGTCTCCACCTCATGGCTGGAGTCCAGATGCCCTAGCAATGAGGATTTCTAGCACTGTGTTGTCCTTTAGCTGACTCACATGACTGCTTGCTCACTGCTCCCCAACTCCCTGAATGGGAAGGAGAAGAGGCAGAAAAGAGAAAAAAAAAACATGACGGATTGAGAGATAAGGAGGTTTTAATACAACAGTGAGACAGAAGAAAACAACAAACAGCAACCTAACACTGACAAGTCTTTGGCTAAACCATATCCCTAAGCACTATGTCTGCTTGACTCAAAGACTGGGCATTCCATACATACATCAGTATGGTATCAACACCAGTTGCCTGGTTCTGTTGTCTATCTTGAGTGTGACCCCTCTCCCAGCTTCTGGTGAAAAATAACCCTATCCTAGCTGAACCCAGGACACTGCTTTGCTCAAAAGGAGTGATTTTCCCAGGGAAAGTGTTGGAGGTCATTCTTCAATGTTCTTGATAATGTCTAAAATACAAGTTTATTTGTAATCTTAAAAGTCAAGTGTTTTAAGTGATTTATTTTCTTTCCTTAATCCACACAATTCTGATGCAGGTGAAGGTTTGTCTTTATATAATAGTTGCCTAGTACAAAAACTGCAATACAAAATAAAACCAGAAAAATGTACATGAGTAGAACAATGTCACTGTGTAGCCCCAGAGCACTATATATTTATATAATTTGGAAAGATGTTCAGAGGAAATGCTTTATCAGATAACAGGGAGCGGTAGTTGGTATTTAAGTATTATGAACATCTGTTTCTGGTTATCAAAGAAAAACCCTAGGTCAACCACAGATTGTGACACCATATTTCTGAGAGTCCTGTAAACATGTTGCAAACAGCTGCTTGACTTCAGATAAGAGTGATCCACATCTGCCCCACCTTCCCACAAAAGACTCAGGCCACACCCCAGGTACAATTTTACTTATCAAAACAGAGTTTGAAGACCACCTCAAATGAGTTTATTTACAGATTTTATCTTAAGGTGGAAGAACACCTTTGCTTCAAGATTTTCTAAAGATCATGCTCTAACTGAGCTTACTTTTGAATTTCGTAGCCAGCTCAATGCGGATTAGCACTTACTTTAAATCATTTTGTCATGTCTGTTTAGTCAGAATAACTTTGTCGTACTATTTTCAGTGCTCATAGTGAGATAGAACAGAGGTTTAAACAAATACTTATTAACCAGCATCAAGGCAGAGACAGTCATGTATGTAGTTTCAGTTTTTGTCATATCCCTTAGCACTTTTTTTTCTTTTAGCACCTATGTGACATTGCAAAATATTACTATCCCCATGGTACATCTGAGTCAATAGCACAGAGGAATTTACAATAGCATGACCTTTGCATACTTAATCCTATTTATTTCAGTATTAAGATATCTGGATACAGTCAGATAAATCACTTAAAATATTTTAATGTTAGCATTATTACATATCTCTTATACCTGTTCATATGTTTAATTGAATATGCTACCAACTTCAAATAAGAAAACATTTTTAAATATGTGAGAAGATAATGGTTCAGTGACTTTTGTCCATCTCAGAATTTTATTGAAAAATATATTGCTTAGACATCTTGGAAATTTTAGCTTTGTTAAATAAATAAGTGGTTGGTTATCTGAATATGCGCATAAATAGATAAATTAGCTTTGACTGTAAGTAAAGAAATTAATAATTGAAGACAAGGTGCTTTTATTTTTTTGTCAGTGTTTGCATAACTTCACTGCTTTCCTCTTATGTTTTAAAATAATAAACAAGATACTCTATTCATGTAAAAATGTTGCTACTTGTTGATAACAGAAACAGTGTTAGGCCCATTCATTTTAAGTGTCAGGGATGGGTGCTTTAAATTAATAAAGGGAATCTTCTGGTCATCACATGTGACTTTTTATCCAGAGCCATAGGTTTCTGTACATTTCACATACTTTCTTTTGCTTTTTAAGACTTACTTGTGGTCACCTCTTTTCAGGTAGAGTGTGTGTGAAGTGAATCTCTGGATAGCTTGGCTGATGATATTGATAAATATTGATAAATTTTGATAAATTCATCCTGTTCTGTATGGCCACATCTCTGGTAGCTCTGTTCTTAGGTAATGAAGAATTTCAGTCATTTTTAATACTCCTAGATTGGATAATTCTTTATTTCATCCTCTTTTTCATTGTAGTATTTTATATATCTTTTGCAGAATACCCACAAAATGAAGCTTATAAAACCCAAGAAGATTTTAAGTCCTTTCACTTTACAGGCTGAAGTGGAATTTTCATCTTCCCTTTACAGAAATAGCTTGCCTGGCCTTAACAAAAGCTTCAGACATGATTTTAACATTGTCTACCCATTATTTCAAGTCCCACATGTATCACAGCACAAGCTGTCTTCATTTTGATGCTGCTTCATTCATACAAGACAGCTCTAACAGACAGCCCAAGACATTTTTGTTGCTTTTTGTTGTTTGGTTTGGGTTTTTTGTATGCATTTTATTGGTTGGTTGGTTGGTTGGTTTTGGTGTATTTTTGTGTGTGTGTTTTGTGTTTTTTGTGTATGTGTGTGTTTTTGTTGTTTGTTTGGGGTTTTATTTGTTTTGTTTGGGGTTTTTGTTTTGTTTTGTTGGTTTTTTTTCTTTTTTTCTGTGTGTTGTTTTTTTTTTCCTTTTTGTAGCTGAAGAAATGAGAGGAAACACTTGGAAAAAAGTATTTATCATGTTTTCCTTACACTGTGTCTGTTAAGGTCAGTTTCAGAGCGAGTATTTTGTATAAGTGATTGCAAGATTCAGATATACTTTTCCCTCTTGAGGCAGTGACTCAAGAGCTGCCTGGTTAGCATGGTGTTCCAATAGTGAATCTGTTTACAATTCTGGGAGATTTTTTTCTCCTGTGTGTCTCTGAGTGGCTGTTGCAATTGCTAGAGTGGCATCTCAAGTCATCTTTTCCTCTTCTGTTGTGCTCTAAGGAAGTTCTGCTCTAAAAACTTACTAAATAAAAATAGCATTCTTACTCGACAAAAGACTTACCCTATTTTAAATTCCACCTTATCTGCTGACACTAGTGGAAAATATAAAGTTAGTGGTTTTATTCTTTTCTTGATAGAGTTGCAGAGGCAGAAGTTTCTATTTGACTTGACACTTAGTGAACACACTACCCAAGTTTAGATCTCCCCGAATGCTATGTAAGTGGATTGTATTTAAGCATACACTTAAGCTCAGATGAGATCTTTATGCCTCTTCACAAACATACAAGCTACGGAGAGCAGGAATGGACACAAGCTTCTAAGGCTTTGCTCATCTGCAATCCTGAGCTACCAGTGACTCCTGCAGCTCTGGCATACAGTCCTTTCCAGATTTTTATACCAAGGGTAAGTGTGTACTGGGAACCTCTTGATACTATCAGTGCAGATATCAGTCATTACACAGCTGCAGTGATTAAAAGTGTCTTTTTTGAACATATGTATTGAAAGTGTGTCAGTTTTCAGACCCCTACACCCACCTTTGTGTGCTGGTCCAACTACCATGACTTAACTTCTTCATCTGGCATTTAAGCAGACATTCTTCATCTGTTACTTGCTGTGGACTGGGAGTGCACAACTGTTTAATTACTGCAGTTCACTTAACCTGAGGTAGCTTGTTAAAACCTCATATCTTGGTTATGCATGTCTGAAGCCAGCTAATAGTTTAAACAATAAATTTCAGAGAAGTAAGATAAAGGATTGGACTAACCTGATTTAAAGTGATGATATGGTTTGTAAGTATTTCTGAGTTCAGCTAACACCTTTACTAGATCCTGAGCCATGGTAGTTTAATTTGGAGTATGTTTTTAATCTGTTTTCATTTAAATTGGTACAAAAGACTGTGGGTACTCTTATTTCAAGTTAAGATAGCTTTTGCTGATCTTCAGTTAATTAGGAGCA
Source organism: Chloroceryle amazona (assembly GCA_027560015.1). Classification (NCBI taxonomy): domain Eukaryota; kingdom Metazoa; phylum Chordata; class Aves; order Coraciiformes; family Cerylidae; genus Chloroceryle; species Chloroceryle amazona. The sequence continues at coordinate 39,914 of JANHFX010009856.1, read as the reverse complement.
AGTTTATGCTAAACTGAATACATTATTCTTATGGTGAAATGGGAATCTATAAGAAAACATGTCTATTCCTGAACCAAGCTGATTTGTGAGAGATGTGATTGTAGTGAAGCATTTCTTTCCTAAACCATAAATACATGATATATTTAACTATGTATCTATGCGAAGAAACTGTTCTGGTCCTTTTTCAAATATGTGTCTATTCCAAAGTTTTGTAAAATACTCAAAAATAGTATGCCCTCTGTCTTCCAAAGTCATCTTCCATTTGTTTCTCAGTGCCTTTGTCTGTAGGAATTCATGAAGCTCTATCACTGTATTATTTGCGTGTTATATTGTAATCAGGATTTGAACTCTGTCCTAATGTCTTTGCTCTGACTCCATCCTAGAACATGGGAAATGACCTTAGTCTGTCTGACACTATCTACACTCTGCTTTATGTTGTATGCTTGGTACTGTCTGTATTATTATTAGATACTCCATGTTACGAAGTGAATGTTGGGTTTTATCTATGCATTTCTCCATCAACTCAGGAAGAACATTCTTCGATTCTTGGATGCTGAAAGAGATGTCTCGGTGGTCAAAAGCAGCTTCAAGCCAGGAGATGTAATCCATTATGTCCTGGACAGGCGTCGCACCCTAAACATTTCTCAGGATTTGCACAGCCTTCTTCCTGAAGTTTCCCCAATGAAGAGTCGCCGATTTAAAACCTGTGCAGTTGTTGGGAATTCTGGCATCCTTCTGGACAGTGGATGTGGAAAAGAGATTGATAGCCATGACTTTGTAATAAGGTGAGTTTTCATTTGCTGTTGAAGATACTACCTGCTATATTTATTGGAGAAAAGCTAGGAAAAGTGTTTTGATCTGAGATACACATTTCAGGCATTATCTGAAATTAATCCAAAACCAGTATCCTTCAGTGTGTGATTCCTCAAATTTAAATATGTGCCCATATTGTTGACAAGATTAATTTTACAGTGGAAATAAAGCAAGGTCCAGAGGAGAGAGGTTTGTGATAGTTATTTATGTTGTTTGCTGGTTTTATTCTATTCTGGTTTATCTGATATTTTATTTAGATATACGTGTTATTGTATTACATATTTTATTATTCATGTATTTTCTTACAGACCCTTGGTAGGATAAATGCAAAACCTTTACTTTTTCAAAAATATTCTTTCTTGGTCAATAAAGATAGCTTGTTGTGAATTACTATATTACTTCATTATGTTCAGCTTGGAGTAAAATTTCAGAGTGATCTGTTGATGTTGCTGCCATTAATGTAATCATAAACCACATATCTAAATATGTTCACATTGCTCCAGAAATGTATCCCTGCAGTTTTGGGCAAAAATGTTAGTACCTTTCACTTCTTATTCATTCTTCCAACACACACAATTGGATACTTTGGGACTTCACATATCAATAGGAAATAAAGAGAAGCTGCTGACCTCATTTGACAGCCTGGCATTATATGGATATAGAGGAGGTTTGGCAAGAGGTGGGTGGTTTTGCTTTTGAAGCAGAAGTTTCAGTTGCTTTGGTTCGAGAGGGTTGAAACAGAAGAAAACAGAAGGACAGTTACAGAAAACAAGATAGAAATAGTTGTCACTGTGAATTATTAGCTTTTTATTTTCTCATCTTGAAGAAAGATGGTGGCAAAAAAAATATCAAAAGTATATGAGAATAAAAATTATTTGGTTTCTGTACATAAAAGGATATAGACAAGAAAGTTGTATTTTATTTGCAAGGTGTACTAGGAAGTGGCAACTGAAACAGTAACACTCTCATTTGCCTTACTTGTTTTGCTTGTACCCCTAGTCTTTCAAATTTGCATCTTTATTGCAGAGGGAATCCAAAAATAAATACCATATTGTTAAACCACATTTAGCCTATAGCATGCTTTTGTACTTTCTCAGAGATTGAAAGTTATTCATTTAACAGAACTACTGAAAATTATATGTACTAGATTTTTTAGGTTAAAGCTTTCTTTCAGAAGGCAAGGCACATACATTTACTAAATGGTGTGCTGAACTTCTTTGAAGTCATCTTCATGCTCTTCCCCATGTTTTAATTTGCCATAAAAACAGATGATAGCTGATAGGAGATTTTAACTATTTCAAGCCATGTGGAGTAAAGATAATATTCTTAAAGATTTGTTTATAAATAAAAGAAGAATGGTGAAGCTTAATAGAACATTGGGATATTATTGCTATTAATCAGTTATTTAAACTGAAGAAACATCTCTCATATGGTATTTGAGAAAACAAATAGAAAAACACTAGAAAAGTGATCAGTACAACAACTAGTTAGTCTAACAATATTGTAGATAATAATCTTTATAAGGTTCTGGGCATAGAATTCTTAACCCTGCAGCCTATAGGGAGTTTTAGTACAGGGAAATTTTTGGATTTACAAATCAAGGTTAAAACATTTTAGAAATTCACAGATTATGTCCTAGGTTAAACTATGTGATAAATCCTTATTTATGTATGTCTGGATGGGTGCATGGGTACATAACATCTGTTTAAACAACAATTAATTAATTTGTACTTCAAGTTAAAGAAAAAGGCAGAACATTCTTCAGAGTTATAGTTACCTACATGTCTCTTCTTTCATTTTAAAAAGTTGTGTACAGTATGGTATGTAACCATATGATCTGATGGTACTGTCATTCTTGGTAGCCACTCTATTGCTGTTAGGATTCTGTTATTAAAATGACACTGTTAATCTCTTTGTTTTCAGCTGATTTCTCTAGGAGTAAAGTGCATTCATTCTACTTACCACCTGATGTTGTTCTGAAAAGCAGTTACTGTATGTGCTGTATGCATCTAGATGTATAGGCTGATGAAAAACAGTTTTGTAGAACCTCCTAATGCTAAGTGCGTTATGCCTATGTGCTGTGACAAGTATGTCATACTATTTTGGTTAAATATATTATTCAGTTGATTTTGATAGTATTGTATGTTCTTTTCGAGATATGAAACAAAAGTGGTTTTTTTGAAAGAGTTGCTTCTTAGAGCAGCACTTCTAATGTTAGACCTAACACCAACAAAACTATTAGTTTAGACATAAAACTGGTAGTGAAGATCTGTGAAGAGATTACGCAGACATCCAGCAGTATTTGCATTACAGTACAATAAACTGAATATTCTTTATTTTAATGCTCCTATAAGGGTGATATGAGGATGTTAGTAATAACTGGTAAAGACACAGACTATATTCTTTATTAATAGTAAAGAAGAATGACAGTACCTAGCCCTTAAAGTAATTTAAGTTTGATAGTATCCATCAGTGTATTTGAAAGCCATGCAAAGTTACTAATGACTGTCTTCCTTTGAGAAATTCCAGCATATTCAGGTCTATACAGCAATGCCTTTCAAAGAAGATCCATCAGAGACATTAGTAATAAGAACAAAATAGGTCTTACTTTGTTTTCATAGCATCAGAAATCAAGAGTCTAGGAACATATCTTCTGCTAGGATAGAATGGCTTAATTCCACAAGGTTAGTGAAGTCATGCCTATTTTAACATTAGAAAATGCAACTCATGTAGTTAAAACAGGAAGCAAGGGTACTCTCTGCTATTAAAAAGACCCTGTGCTTACTTTTTCCTGTTTCCCAATATTCCTTTCCTTTTTACCCCCTATGTTTTTATACCTCGTTAAATGAGTATTGATCCTTTCACTTCTACTACTTTTGTAGTGGTGAGCTAAGACCTACTGCATTTGTGCCCAAAATGGGTGTGAAGCATTTGAGAATGTCTGATTCTGTAAAATAAATCAGGATGAAAATAAGAGATAATCAACCAGACGGCATTTAAAATGTATATATGGCACAGTGCTGTTGCAGGAGCTATTTTTTTGCATGGTATGTTTTTCAGCTGTTTCTCTAGATGTTGGGTCAGATAAACATACGGTGCTCACTCCCTGTAAGATTTAAATGCAATACATTTTACTCCCCTGTTATACACTTTCTGATGCTGAAATTGTCATGCCAGTGCTGTTAGGTGTTACATCTTACAGAACAGATGAGCGTGTCTTAATCAGTGATTCATTTTGAAATGCAGTAGTTAGGTAGGACTTCCTGGAAAACACATCAGTATTTTGAGTAACTGAAATAACCAACTAAACATTACCAAATAATAACTTTCAGATTCCTGGAATTACTTCTGGCAGCCAATAAGTACCAAAGTGAATTCAGTTCAGCTTTGTGTTCAGTTTCAGCAATGACAAAGATCAGAAGAAAATTACGTATTCTTTAATTAATGGCATTTGGCATTCATGATGGGAACTACTCAAAAGCAGAGGCCGGCAAATTATTTGGGAAAGAAAGAAAGAAAGAAAGAAAGAAAGAAAGAAAGAAAGAAAGAAAGAAAGAAAGAAAGAAAGAAAGAAAGA
>JANHFX010009856.1:0-26787 GCA_027560015.1 Chloroceryle amazona | reverse complement strand
ATAATTCAATATAAACTGATCATTTATGAGCCTGTGAAGAGGAGGCACTACCTAAAAGGAACTCCTATAAAACACTCCTTATTTTATGAATCTGAACTATTTTTGTGTATCTGTTTTGATATATTTGTTTGTATATTTGATACTTTTGCAAGCTCTCTGCTTGCCAGTTTAATTCTTTGTGACTTTGTTAACAGTGGTGACCTATTGGAGGCCTGCAAAACAGGTAGAATAAAATAATCAGAATGTGAATATTGCTGTTAGTTGAATGAGAAGCAAAACCAGGAAATCTACTCACAAGACCTGCATGTTAAAACATGTAGTAAGACCTGTGCATGGCATTTGATCTCCTTCAATGGGTGTCTAAACATATTCTGCAAGACTGTGAGAATGCAAGGCTTATGCTACATCTTCCACTCTCTGTAAGAGTGAGATTCATTGGTGAAAGCATGATAAGGAAAGCTGAGCTACAAGAAGCAGTTTTTGTAGAGAGCCTTGCTTTACACAAGGAAATTACTTGCATCTGCAACTTCTGTTTTGTAGATTGTGAGCATTCACATATAGTTGAATCTTCATTCTCATATGTAGCTCAGTGATTTTTAGTAAAGGCTGTATAAAGTTTAGAGCAGACACATGTGAATGTAGCATTTGTAATCACTGTCCTGTATTAATATTTGTAACATCCTCAAACTCCTCTTAACCTCCATATAAATAAGTATGCACTTCTTTGGTTTCCAGGTTCTTGCTGTGATAGCATTTATTTGAGTATGTATATTTTGCATTAAATAATAATTATATGAAGGTAGTTAGACCTGTTTCAAATTAAACTTCAATGATAGAATCAGTCAAGGAAGACACTGTGGGTCTTCCACTGCTTTTTACATCTTAAAATCCTCCTAAATTTGTAACAACTTAAACACAATGAGATTTTTGTTAGACCACACCAAAGACATAATACTAGGAAAGTCTACTAAAGAAGTGTCCTCAACTTGAAAGCATATTCTTATGGAGTTAAATGAAAGGTGCAATCATAAGTTTCATAAGATAAAAGATTCCATTACTACACCTGTAGATATGGTATACCACAGGGCTACACCATATCCATATGATTTCAAATAAATGCAGCATTTATTTGAAACTTTAATGTATTATATTGCAACTACATGTCTTCATAACCTAAAACCACAAACCACTCTGCTATAGGCCTGAAAACTGCCTGTAAAGAGAAGAAATCTAACCTAAAAAGGTAAAATTATATAATCTGTTGGGTGGATCTTGGGTTTTTTTGTTTGTTTGTTTGGGTTTGTTTTGTGTTTTTCTTTATTTGGGTTTTTTGGGGTTGTGTTTTGGTTTTTGGTTTGGTTTGGTTTTGGTTAGGTTTGGTTTGTGGTGTTTTTTGTTTGTTTGTTTTTAGTTGTTGTTGTTGGAAGAACAAATAAATTCCCAGTGCAAATTTATTTTGATATCAATAATTTAGTGACTTAATGCACCTAAAATTTTATTCAAAATATGGAAATGTAGTGTATTGTGGGCTAAATAATTTGGTGACTAATCATCAATCAAGTTAATAATTCCAGCGTGACATATTAAGTACTAACAGAAGGATGCAGAATGCTGAAGGGTACAGGCTGACAGCCACAAGGTTTGGAAAGTATTGTCTCTATTCTTTTTTTGTGTGTATCACACTGTCAAATTGTTCAGGAAAATTAGGTTTTTCCTTCATCAATCATTAAAGCATAAGGCATAGGCAGTTTCTAAAGACAGAAAATTAACTTTGACTTCTGATCTAGTGAGGCCAAATTCTGTATTACTATACTTTACATGTACAACAACAAAATTCTCTTTTCTGTTTTACCTTGTCTTTTAATAAAATAAACTTTATGAGCAGCACACTGTATTTTGGTGTTGCTCTTGATCAGATAGTAGAATAATGCCTGCATTCTGAGGTAGTTTTGAAAAAGTTTATTTTTTTCCTGTAAATTTCTGCACTTTTTGTGTCATAAAAAAGGTAATGTGCTGTTGAAAAAAGAAATTACTTTTTTGCAGATTTCTTGCCTTATTAATCTTTTGTGCATGATGGCCACTCCTCTAAAATCTCAGATGGATTCAAAGTTTTAAAAACAGATTATGTACATACTAAGTGCAACATGTGACATCTTTTTAATTGATAGCATATCTTAACTGGCCATTGGTTTAATATGTTTTGCTGCAGTAGGTTTAGATCAACCAGTTTCATGTGATAATTTATTTTCTGTATTTTGATTTTGCAATTCTTGATCGAGTTTTTATTTCAAGTTAGAATACTGGATTTGGAAACTGATTTGGGGGCAGTTCCTTTTTTTTTTTTTAATGAAGTATTTCTAAAAGCTGTTTAATGGAACTTCTAGTGTAATTGTGCACACGTTATTGACACAATAACTGAGGTAATCAGTACATAGCAGAGTTCAAGATGGAACAAGAATCTACAAATTAAAAGCTTAAATGATTAGAAAGATTTATTTGTTCTCTAATGCTACTACCAGGAATGTTAATTGCAAAGTCATTATAATGAGCAAACCACACAACCATTTTTTTTTAATTGAATTTAACAACAAATTTCAGAAACTTTGATTTAATAATAGGCATGAGATTTAATGCTAAAGTTTTTCATTAGGCTTATTTAAAAAAAAAATAATAATAAATCGGAGATTATACTCTTTGAAGGCTGGACAGTGTCTGTATAGAGCTTGGTCTCAGTAGCAGGAGCTCTGATGGAATATGCATTAAACAGGAGGCAAACAGGAACTGACCCTGCTTGGATTAGAGTCCAGATCTTGTTTACTTACAATGGTGGCAGACAACCAAACCTGAAAGTAGGATCAGCAGATGCTTTCTGCTATGGATCCTGCCTTGCAGTTCCCTGGAGGCAGTAGAGAGGGCTCCTGAGATGAAGCATGTTGATGATACATTACATGGAAGCCAGAGTTAACTCCTAGAGCCTATTCCTTTGCTTCTGGTGGTAAATATCTGAACACATCTGCTGAAGAGGGACAACACCACCACCACCCCACCCCACCAAGCAATACAGTCCTTTACAATACAGTATTTTTCTGAGAAGTTTTTTCTCACATTTCCTTTCTCTCCCAACTCCCCAAAACAAAGTTCTCACACTCATTTTTCATGTGTAAGTATGTTTTCTTGGCTTTTTTTCCTACTGGAGCCATCCCATGAACTATTAGTCACTCAGCAGCAATATTGCTGAAATTGCTTCACATAAGATTCCTTCCCATCTTTTGGGTATGGAACAATCACACGGACATCCTGTGGGATTTGCCTGTGCTCAACTTATTTCCTCCTTGATACCGCCTGCAAAAAAGTGGTATTGGAGTTGATCCTGCATTAAACATAGCAGAATTCCCACTGTAATCTCTGTGTTTTGCCTCTGTAGAGTATGCTGTGCCTATTTATGGTCACTTTTCAGTGCAGACTCCTCTTTAGTAAAGAAAGCAAACAGCTGTTGTTTGAATGTAGTGACCTTTTACACAACTTCCCTACATCTCCAGAGTCCTTTGCTGTGGGAATTACAAAAGAATTACTTTGAGAAACTCAAACATGCAGAAATCAAATAGTTTTTCTATGCTCTCTGCTAGTAAAGAAGCAGTTGCTGGGAGAAATGTATATGATAAACACTTCTGTTTCTTACTGCTGACAGACTTTGTTATTTTTTTCTTTACTGCTAAGATATATTTCTTAAGATAGTTTGGAGTACATAGATGAATAACCAATGCAGAAAAGGAAGTATTTTAAAAATGGCTATATAAGCTAAAAATACAATACTAAATATAAATAAAGTTATGCTATGATATTATATGTTAATATAAAATGACTATGTCTTTTGCATCCTGTCATGCAAATATTCAAAATGTTAGGAAAACAATTAACATGTTTCCCTCCTTTTAGTGAGGTACAATCCCACTTTTCACATAAGTGGATGTTTAAATAGTAGTTCTATACTTCGGTACCCTTGTGCCCTTGTGTAACATTTCACTAGAACTGACTTTGCTTTTTAAGTTATACAAACAAATGACATTCCAGCTAGTTTGGATTTTCAGAACTTAATCTACTGTGTGAAATTGTTCTTTAGATCCTGGGATACTGTCCTAATAGGAGAGCAGGAAGTGATGCTTCCATCCCTGTAATGGAGACACTCAGGATTGATTTTTGAGCCTAGCAGCTAATTACCAGTGCTGCCGGGTCCATGCACCTCATGGGAGTGACTCTTAATCTTGTTCAAAGTTTCTCAGGTAGAGCTTTTTCTTCCTCTTCACAAGATCTCCTGTTTCCCGTGTTTCAGGAACACTTACCAATGTCTGTCAAGTGATATGTCATCTTTTGTTTCAAGGAGGGCAAACAGAGCTGGAGAAGGACACAATGGTGGAACTGAATGTGCACTAAACTATCTGCTCTTTGTATTTCTAATTGCCTGGTCCATTCCACAAAGTGTGCCATGAAAATCCTGGTCACAGGAACCATTATTCTTACTTTTGGTTGCCTTTTGATAACATACTGTGAGGTTTTGATTTGATCTGGGTTTTTTTTTTCATCCCTTTTGCAGTGACAGCTGCTTTGTTCCTGATTATTAGCAGCTTGTAAAAGTTACTCTTCTAAGGTTGCCTTTCAGGTTTCAGCTAGAAGAGAGCAACAAAGTCAAGTCATAAGAAAAGCAGTCATGAAATTGCCCACTTTCCAGTTTTGCTGCTTAGTTTACATACCATGAGCAACAGCACAGTACCTAATGCTACTGACTAGTAACACCTGAGCAAGGAATAAATAACACATAGTTTATTTATACAGTGTATTTGCAGATTTGTATCTGTTTGGAAAACTATTTTGCTATTATTCTTTTTCGATTTCAGTTTGTGGTTTTGTTTGTTTGTTTGTTTGTTTGTTGTTTGTTTGTTTGTTCGTTTTTCTTGCATATAATCTGTTAACTTCTGTGTTTCTGAAAACCATAAAAGTGTGCAAAATTAGTTAATTGTCATTTGACTATATCGTACTTCTGTAACAAAAGTTGTAGCTGTGCAGCTGAGAAGCAAATCAGAAACAGTTTTTGTAGTCTGTTTGCGGACCAGAGTACAGAGAGGACTGAAGGCCATAGACAGTCGTGTTGGGTGGATAGTATTTAGGATGGAGATTACCTTCTCTCTTGTTTCTTTCACATGTGAGGTGAGCCTATGTATTGATTCTGTACAATACATGTGTGCATGGAGAAGTTCTGCCAGGTTCCCTTTCCTTTTTAAAGTGAAATTTCTAAGGTAAAACTTGCAATAATAACAATTTTGCTATTTTTTTAACTGTAATGCTTGCTAAAATTTTTTAAAGACATGTATTTAGCTTTGACCCTAATGAAATTCTGTGACGAGGAGTAGTTGTACTGAGAATCCAGACAGTAACCAAGCTAACTAGAACTAACCAAAGGGAAATGCCACACCATATAACATCATGTTCAGCAAGCAATAAAACCGGCAGTAGAAAAAGAAGTCTCGGTGGTGGGTTGTCTTCCAAGGTGGCTGTTGCTGGGAGATGAGGTGGTCCTCAGTCTGCTTGTGGGTGGTGGTAGTCAATTGCCTTTTTTGCTCCCTCATTCATTCACTAGTTATCTGTCTTTATGTTGATACATGAGTTTTCTTGCTTTTGCTTGCCTTTTCTCTTCTCATTCTCTCCCCAGCTCCACCAAGGAGGGAGCAGGGAGGGAGAGAGCAGCTGTGTGGGTGCTTGGCTGAGGGCCATGGTCATCCCACCATGTGAGGGAAAGTATTTGTGTAAGTATTTGTTACATCAGCGAAGTATAAGCTTTTCAGACCGAGGGAAGCCTACTATCTTGTTCCAGTTTGCATCACAGAATTAAGAGACTGAGTTAGAAAGTGGGAAAAAGGGTGAGCATTGCTGTGTTTCAGACACTTGGCAGATAAAGAAGCCAGGTGGTCAAGTCAGTGCTGTCATGAGTGGTGGTGTTTTAAGCACAGAACATATTATGAAAGAAAATAACTGATTCAACAGGAAACATGTCTTGATTCTGTTTCTTTGGTGTTTGAAGGTGCACAATAGTTAAGTTAGGTACTAAGTGCCTGCCTAAGAGATTTAAATATCTTACCACTCCTCATTTCCTTCCCAAACTAGACTGAAATCTCTGACCCTCTGTGCATTCTGTTTTATGCATCTTTTTCAGCAGAGATTTTTTTTTGTGAGTCCTGTTCTTAGGTTTCCTGCTGTCCTTATGCTCGTGTGTAGACATAAGAACATGCCTATACATGTATGGGAGATTGACATTGTGTGTGGATTTACATTATGAGTTTACTACGCTGAGGTTGCTGTAATGAAATACTTCTTAGATATTTGTCCTTCAGTCTTCAACAAGTGAATTACAATGAGAAACAGGGAAAATATCCACTACTTTAAAAATGTAAAATCACATTACTTTTAAGTTGTTTGGGTTTTTTTAAACAGTATTTCTTCATTAAAATAACAGTTGCTATCTCATGAGCACTGTGGAAACAGCTTATTTATATTTTCCATTCTGTATTTAGTGGGAACAAGAGCCATCATTTGCATTTTTTTAAGTATATATTTAGTGAAGTGTCAAAGAAAATTGACATAGAGGAAGTTATTGCTAGAACTCGCTTTTTTCAATTTAAACTTAGTTGTACTTTATCGGTTAGCTGTGGGATACAGGGAAATTTCCATCCAATCATTTTCTCTTACAACTTGCAAGCAGAAAAAAACTGTAAAGAATCTAAGATAAGACCCTACTGAGAAATACTGCAACTGTTGGTTTCAGAACATTTTGGAAGCTCATGAGGGCTTTTTTATTATTATTTTTTTCTTTTCAGTGTAAATGTGGGCACACTCACCAGAATTGTTGGCAGAGAGGAAGCAGTGGGTGTATTAGAGTCATAGTGAAACCAACAGATGGCACAGCTTATGCTTGTATCAAAATCTTAAACTTCAGATGAAATGATAGCATACAAAAGTGCCACAAGGGCAGTATTTCCTGGTTGCTCTAAACTACTTCTATGAAGTTAAGTCCATCTGTGGGCTTTGCAAACTTTTATGTGTAAAATTTGCCTGAGATCTCTTGGATTTAATTTACGAGATTGCTAAAGTAAAGCCACTAGCAATACTAGCAATATACCATGATTTTTAGCACAGTAGTAAGTATCCATAAGAATGCATTTACACACCTTTGTTTTTTTTTTTTTTTTGTATTATAATCTCATAGTCTATTAAACTGGCTAGATGATTTCTTTTGGGGTTGTCATAATTTATAACAGCAGTAGTAACAGTAGATAGCTACCTTCTGGATACATTTGAAAGTGCATGAAACCCACAGACAGAAAATAAAATAAAATAAGTTATACAATGGAGAGGACATATCTCTAATTTTTTTTGGTAAATACTAGTCAGTTATGAGGAAGCCCTTTCATATTTCTTTATATTCTGTTCTGAAATATGAAGTGGAAAAGAGAAATTGATGCAGAAGGCTGTCATATCAGCAAATCTTGGAGGAAAGCAAGCTAAAACCAGGAAATTGTTCTGGAGAAAAACATCCATTAATCTCCGTACTTGAAAATCACAGGAATTTCTGTTGCAAAGCTATCGCTTGCAAAATCAGCAGTGGGATCTGCAGCCTTTCACATAGGTATCATATAATGTGGTTTTGCCCAAGCGTAGCAGCAACTGAAAACAGGTTTTCCTTGGTCTTTTGCATGTCTTTGTGAAACCTGTTAGTGAACTTGGCAGAACCCCAGTCACATCTCATTGCTGCTGATAGGCATTTTGGTTGGCATGGTTTGCAATGAAGCTAGAGCTTAATAACATATGAAAAGTGAGCAACAGTTGTTCTTTAAAGTCCTTTGTCATGGTAGCATGTGGACTCCTGTGTATTATTTAACTGTACTTTTCATATTTAATGGACTTCATAAGACAATCTCTCCCTCTTGTGCTTTATTACATTAAGATGTGGTACAGCAAATTGTTTCTGTTCAATCATGTCCTTCAACAAATACTTGTACATGATTCAGAAAATGCTTTTTAATCTTGTTCCTAAGGATTAATTTCTGCATTCTTATTTTACAGAGTTTACTTTTATCTGTATGAAGCCTGGCTTTTCTGGTTGGTTAATTCAATGAGAGCTGTGGAATTTATTTTGGTAAAATCAATAGCTTTTATATCTCATTAATCTGCTCTGGTTCATTGCATTGATTGAATTAAAGGGCCTGTAATGGATCATAATACAACAATCTCTAGAAGAGGGATTTCAGATTGTATTGATTAAATCAAATAGGTCAGGTTTTCTTCTATATAATTAAGTTAGATCAACAAGTAACATAGCACTGAACATGTTGTTTTACTGTATGTATCTGGAGCTGATGTTAGATGTTACTGACCACCCTTCAATGGAAGCTGGACACAAGCTGAAACCATTTTTAACCTGTTTATCAGTCCAATGAGCAAAGAAAGTCCTGAACATATTCTCAGATTCACAGGCTACATTTTTTTGGTATCAGTGCCATTAATGAAAAGGTACAGGGCATTGTCCTCATCCTGGGATCATCTTTACAGATTTCCTACTATTGCAGGGACACAGAATGTAATATTCCACAACAGGGAGAAAAATGTCCCATAGTCGTATCTTTTTGTCTTTTTAAGGTAGATTTAACAGGTGTTATATAAGGTGTTATAAAATATTCTCTCAAGAATGCAGACCTGTAGGATAAATGTAATGGGAAACAAAATTTATTCCAGGGCTTTCTGAAGTGACAGAGACAGAATTTAACCATTTCAGTAGGTACTTCCATTGTTGTGTTCCTAATTCCTTGATATACATTGTGAACACACTGTATTTTGGTTTATTCCTCGTATAGTTGGATTTTTACATCTTCAGGACATGACAACATTTGCATTGTTTTGGAAAAAAAAAAAAAAAAGAGAAAATAAGTATTTTTTTCTGTTAAAGAAATATGTTTACTGGGCATTAGCATAAGATTGGATCTTCACATGAGTAGGAAAGACTAGATTCCAATGGTGAAATCTAGAACTAGTGCAAGATTTTAACTTTAATTACACCACTCTAGTAGCTTTCTGTTTCAATTTTCATAGGAAAATGCTAATCAGTTCTAAGTTTTAGTGCTTTCATAAAATACTAAAGAATTCCGTAGGTTCCTGAAACATGTATTTTATAAATTTAAGCCAAAGTTATCCGTCTGTTTCAAAGCTCTTAGCGATGTCCAACAGTGTGCTGCACATTACTAGTATTGTAACTTTGCAGTTAGCCTTTAGCTGAATTGTTGTCTTCATTCAGACAAAAGATTTTTCACTATTCTTAATTTGATATGGCTTTCCCAGAGAAGTGTTGTCTGACATGGTAGAAGAGTCAGCCGATCAGTACCACTCTTGCATCGCTACAAACCAAATTCCTTTTTCGCTCTGTTTGCCCATGTTTGATGTGAGAGATAGCATTACAGGTGGTAATTGTTAATGAACATTTTGTCATGCCCTCAACAATCCCCAGAAAATGTCAGGACCCCAGGGCACAGTTTGACAAAGCATGTAAATTCAAGGTTAACATGAACATGTGGTTATGTTGTATTATATATTATTACAATGACATGAGGATGTTTCATTTCACATTAAACTAAAATTCAAAATTACTTGAACTTCTTACATAGTTGAAATATTATCTATATCATTACCTTTAAGTAATTGTCATGCAATAGAAAAACTATCAGTTTGCATTTATTAGAGGACTCTCAATACTTGCATGACACGGGTCAAATTAATTTTTTGGCTGCAATATCTTTATTTACCCAAGACTTTATCAATGTTTCCTACCAAGGAACTGCTTCAATAGTATTTCTGAGGCTTGAATAGATTCTCTGAGACATATAAATAAAGGCTCTTTCAGTAAGGGAATATGGCTGGTGGAAAGCAGATGGCTTATTTATCATTCTGCCCAGTCTTGGCCTCTTCACATTGTCCCCATGGGCAAGGTGAAATCGAATGCATTCTTGGGTTCTGATTTCTCAGTTTTAGCACAAGCAAATGAAGAAGTCCCAGTGTGGGTTCATGTCTTCACCCCTCAGCTGGAGGCTGAGTATCAATGCTGCTGATGCCACAGAAGGCGCAGATGCCACAGAAGGCGCTGATGCCTAGGAAAATAGCCTGCCATCACAGTTGGTCTGGCTCAACCTCTGCATCCATGAAATGTGCCAGCAGCAGGTAGCCAGCAGTGCTGTGTCTTGTGCCACCTCTGAACAGGAAACGAACCCAAGAAGATGAGTGGAAAGGAATGGAAGGTTTTCCAGCATTATTTACCACTCAGGGCAGAGCTTTTCCTTCAGTGGAGGAGGGAGTTCTGCTTCAAAACCAGACAAAGCATGATTGTGAGTCAAAATATAAGCATTAGCATTCACTCAAATTCTCTCAATATATTGCTGTCTCCAGAAATGAGTTACAGAGGACTGTTGCTATTATCATTTGCTATTATGTAGGTCTGTAAAACTATATGATAGAAGCATCCTTGACATTGAAAAGGAGCTGTGAAAAGCCCCCTTCATTTTTTTTCTGTGAGTAAGCTTAGCAGTTAAGCTCAGCTTGAGGGCTAAGGTGTCTCACACACGTCAGCAAAAGGATTGCTCAGCAAAGTTATTTTAAAGGTTGTTGTGGATGTGACTTGTGTTCTGAGAAAAGCTTGAAAATGACAGCAGACGCATCTTCCCTCACCTCTGAAAGAATATTTTGTTGCTGATTGTAGATAACAGTGATCTGTAAAACTCTTCTACAGAAAATAAATAAGAAAAGTGAGCTTGGCTTCTGGAAGCTATTAAGGGAATGTTGAATGGACCAAATCTTAAGATCTAAGGAATTCTAGTACAGATTCTCAGATGCACAAAAGAACTTAAGGTCTTAGGTCTTACTTAACTTAAGGTTAAGTAGGTCTTAAAAATAATATGTCAACTCTAGATGATGTACATGCATTACAGACTACCAAATAAGGCTCTGAGAAAATGGCTATTGTGAAGTGAGAAGAGGAAATGTAGACATGATGACCCTCCTACCACTTGTTAGTTTGGAGTAGGTCAAGTGCAGTCTGTTAATAAGAGCATTGTGTTATAAACAGTCTCATACTGCAAGCTTCTCCAGTGATCTTCATTACCAACCTGATTTTCCAGTTAAGATAATCTTTTTCACAATACATTTAAAATGCCCTTGTTACATTGCTTTGATTTTGGTCTTCATGGTCCTGAAAAATATATATACCTGTTTCCTAGAGGATATTTGACATCAAACCTGCTGCTTTACTGTCTCGCATACAAGCACATACATGCACACTACTACCTCTTTTCTTGTCTTTTTCTCATTTATTTACTTACTTTGTTCTTTATAATGACAACCAAAACATGACAATGGCAAATCTTTGTTGTGCTAACATCAGATTTGCAGTCATTCTTTCCTGTTAACTTCTAAACCCAACCTATGCTACCAGGGAAGAGCTGGCATCTTTTCTCATGATCTCCATTCTTGACAGATAGGTAGTCTGATGGGAATCAAGGTGCATCACTTTCAGTATTGTAAAAAAAAAGTGCTGTTGCTTTTTCAAGTGCAGTAGGCCAGTTTTAGTGAGAGACCTTAAACAGTTGTTCAAACGTGAATTGCATTCCTCAGGAAATATTTTGGACACTGTATCTGTTACCTTTTAAATAGCTGTTATTGTCCTTGGATTTCTCTACATTAGTGTTTTCAGTTTGCATCGGAAGGCATTTTTAAGTAAATGTTGTTGATCATTCTCTTTTACTGTTTTTTCTGTCATGTAAGGGTCTTAAAGCACATGGTTTTTGGGTTAAAATAAAATGAGGCATTCCTGTGGCTCACCAGATACTCCCTAACTTAATCTGTGGTGAAAAATCCTGTAATGGGCATGGTGTAATGGGTATCCTGTACATGGCACCATCTGTCTTACCCTGCAGAGCAACTCCTAATGGTCCCAGCTGCTTTGCTAACGTAGCCCTGTTTCACAGACTCCAGGTAAAAGTCCAGGTAGGTTTCTTTGGGAACATTTTAAGTACTCTATTGCCCAACTCTGCTTTTGAGTGGTTGTATAACTCTGGAGCACTGCAAGGCAGATATAATTCTGAAAAACAATTTGCTACCTTGCATTCTTACATTGATTATTCTGTAGAAGTGTTTTCCCAAAACTGTGTGTGTCACTTGATACTCAACTGCCAATCACACATATAGGATGGAGGTATTTTCTTTGTTCTCATGATAGCACAGTCATGGGTCCCAGTTCAAAACCAGCACACCCAACACCTGAAAACATTGGTTGTTTATACACAACTTCTTAACCACATTCCTATTTCTAATACATATGTATTGTTGTTCAACTGTATGATGGGTCAGAACATCCTCTCTTGCTATGTAATTTATGGTGCATGCTCTATCCATTTTCTTAGCCACTTATTTCCTTGTTCTGAGGAGATGGTATAATTAGGGTCAGAGGTCAGTGAGTTGGTGGTCACGATCTCCCTCTGCTGTAATTACCTCTCCCCCAGTTTCACTTGGATATAGCAACCTTCAACAGCTCTTCATGGCCAGTTGATTGGCCAACTCATTATTCTCTATATAGATTTTCTTCTAGACAGAGATACTTTATTATTAATTATTAGATCCTGTTTATAATTAAAACAAAAATGCATTGCTAAGCATATTACTAGGTACATAATAACAAAAGTTAAACCAGACTTTTCCTGTGCTCACTTTAATTAACTTAAAATATACCTATAACTGTATTTTCCAACCTTGTTTTTGGGGCATTGAAATCAGAAGTAAGCATAGTAAATTGTAAAGACAGAAGAGTTCCCCCACCCTGGAAAAAAGGAAGCAAGCCTAGCTCTTTGCTTCCATAGTTATGATAGATTTTAAGGATGGATTCTGGTATGAGTCATTCTGAGGCCATGTGATTTGGCGGAAACTGTTGACTAAAAAATGTTAATAAGATTTTTAGTACAGAACAATATTCTGTAATTTTACTTTTTGTTAGTGTTTATACTCACTTAGCTTTTTTAAAAAGTTTGATGCTGGAAGTATTTATCTGTTAGTATCTGACTTGAGAGATGTTCTCTGTATATCAAGGAATATTCACATAAGAGTTTAAACCATTTTATCAAGAAATCTCTTGAAGCAAGCTAACTGCCATAGCATTTTCAGACTGAAATCAGCTCAAAAAATTTGACAGACCTCCACACTCAAATTTATAGTGAATCAGTTTCCTCATGTGTAATCTCATGGCAGTCCCATGTCCCTTATCTTTGAAGAAGTTATATTTGAACACAATTATATCAGTGCGTAAGTTAATTTAGGCACTTGATATTTACTTGCACAATGAGTGCATCTTCACTACTATTGTCCCTTGAAAGAAATCAGTATGTATTTTCAAAAGGTCTAGTAATGTACATGCAAAATAGGTTTATAAGTGTTGTAAACAATTTAACTTTTTGCTCTCAGAGTACCTCTAACTCAGTGAGTGCCAAAAGATTGTTAATGATATTATCTGTATTAATTGACAGATAAGTTATGCTGCCATTTTGATCATTAGTATATTGCTCATAGAATGAAAGCAAATAATTTTTCAACCACACCTTTTCTGTCTTCTGGGGGGAAAAAAAAAAAAAAAGTCATCACTTTCACATATTTAGCATTTTGAAAGCTGTATCAATTCTCTTTTTACAGAAGCACTTGGAGACATTTCTTCTTAGTGTTATATGTAACCTAGTATTGCAAAAGAAAAGATGCATAGGCCACGTCTAGTACCTCTGCACTGCACTCAGCCTAGAGATTGAAATTCAATGTAAGATATTACTTTGTATTCTGATTCTTTATGGACTTTCTGAAAAACGTTAGGACACAATTACTATTTACACTGATGGCAGCTATTCTAGTCAGTGAAATCTAAGGTGAACTAGGTGTTAAATAGTTTTCTTTCCCACATACAGTCTTTTTCAAGACAATTTCAACTCCTTTTAAAAAATGTACATAGATAAGTTTACAAGCTGTTTCTATGGATTAGCTTCAGAATCATTTGGATCATGTTGTCATGAATAGCAATAAATGAGCATTTGTTATTGCTTAAATTTGGGTTGGTTTGGTTTTTTTTTCCTATAAATTCTGCAACTCCTCTTTCTTGAAGTCTCTGCTGCAGGAGTTTGCTATCTGCTTCTAGAACAAATTAAGCAAGGTTTAACTTCTTAAACAATGAATTTGTTGCTAATAGAAACCTTGGCATTCTTTGAAATTTTAGAGCATCTTTTAGAAAGTTTTTCCTTTTTGACAAAGAGTCACTGCTCTACTTGCTCTAGTAGGTTTTAAATGGCTTTATATCCATCTGGGCACATAGCCATTAACCAACTTCACAGATACAGTGTGCCTCATAATAGTGCGAAAATAAAGGAATATTTACCAGAATTTCATGGCTAAGTGAAGACAATAATCTGTTGTCAGTTCTGCATAGAAGCATAAGTGTTTAGGGTGGAGTTTTCTAAAATTTAGAATATTTGTCATACAGTTTTAACTTTTGTTCATGTTCTGGAATGTCTTGATCATGACAGTAGTGAGCAAGGTGCCAGGTAGCTCATTGCTAAGCTTTGCAGATGTGTGGACAGCATGACTTTCTCACAGACTTCTAAAAAGAGCTTGGTCTTTTAGTTGTGTTATGAGGAGGCCCTGTGCCTGTTAAGAATCAGCATTCACACAGATGCTCTGCTCTTTTCTTCCAGAAATTACTTAAGCAGATGGAAGATGATGGCTGTAATTCAGCACAGTGTACACAGCACCTGAAAAGGCTTAAACCTGCCTCTTTCCCTATGAGACTGGATTGAGGCCCACGTTTTCTGGAATTCTTCTATTAATAAAAAATAATAATTTAAAAAATAATATTAATTTGAAAGTCCTTATTTATGAAGAAAGAATCAAAGACTCTGAAGCATGGGCATTTTATATTTTGAAACTAATGATGATTTAACATAAAAAACTGTTGTCATTGTTTCAAAAGGAATGAAGCATGGGCATTTTCCTTTGGGAAAATTATTCAAAGTATTAAAGAGGTTTATTCATCCTGTGATTTTGTTCTAAACCTAGGTCAACATTTTGTCCTGAGGCCTTATACAAAGTGGTCTATTGGGAGTTGTTCCCTCTCATGACAGTGGGTTTGGAACTACATGGTCTTTAAGGTCCCTTTCAACTCAAAGCATTCTGTGATTCCATGATTCTATGATCATTTCTCTTTTTATATGAAAACTAATGGAGCAAGTGTGGGTTCAAATAAAAATATTGAAATGTGGAAATATTGGAGAAATAGGACAGAAGTTTAGATATGTTCCCAGTCTTAAACGTATTCTATTAATTAGTGCTGAAGACTTTCTTCTTCATATAGAGGCCTTGATGCCCCATCTTTCTAAATATTATATTAGTCATGTGGCTTATGGCTGTGGAAATCCAGTTATGCCAAAATCTTTTGATGTATGACTAAAGAGTTCATAGGCTTGACTGGTCTTAACTTTAGCAAGCATTTCTTAATTCACTGGCAACAGAAGGGCAATGTTATGGTATGTTTTGATTTTATCCTTAGCAGATCCTTTTCCTATTGAGGTGATTTTCCAAAAGTTGATTAAAGCAGATTCAGGAGCTGATCATCCTAGAGCAATGGTGTAAATCAGAATAATCTACACCAGGAAAGCTGAAGCAGTTTATTTTAGGACACTAGGTAAAAGATAAAAGTGAGCTTTAGTATATTCTTCAGTATTTTACCATAGCTAGAAAATACTCTGCTCACGGTGGTTGCAATTCACTGCAATGGCAGTGACAGTGAATGCCAACCTGCTGGCCATTCTCTTATTTAGCTGTGGCATTGCAAGGTATACAACATGACTGCCTTCACCTTTGTTATCACTGGTCGTTTCTTTCTCTTTCTAAGGAATATTGCCAGGCAGAGTTCAGCCTCTCAAGCAGACCTTGAAATCTGCTTTCAAGCCAGAATACTAATTTACTTGTCAGTGTAATATAAAATCATAGAATCATTTGGGTCGAAGAGACCTTTCAGATCCTCAAATCCAACTGTTTAACCCAGTACTGCCAGGTCACCACTAAACCATGTCCCTAAGCACCACATCTAAACATCTTTTAAATACCCCCGGGGATGGTGACTCCACAACTTTCCTGAGTTGCCTGTCCCAGTGCTTAACAACCCTTTATGTGAAGAAATTTGTCCTAATAACGAACATAAATCTCCCCTGGCACAACTTGAGGCTGTTTCCTCTTGTCCTAGCAAATGATGGAAGGGTAAAGGAAAACAAACAAACAAAAAAAAATAACCCTTAACATTGAAGTAGTGAATTTAGTTTGCTAAAAAGCAAATCACAATTTTGCAGAATGTTTCAGCTCTTTATACAGTACATTATTCCTTTTAATGAAATGAGGTTTGTGGATGCTATTCCAAAATACTGTGCTTTGCAAACTGTAAAGTAGATCTTATGCAAACATTGAGCATTGTTTCTGTGCTGGCTGTCATACTGTCAATGTTATTAATCACACTTTAATTCTTTCTCACCCTAGATTCCTTGTACAGCCTCCTGCTCAGGGCATATTTCAATATTAAGAGAATGAATAATGTGGTTTTAATTAATACACTCACATAAATTGAGAGGGCCAGATGAAGGGTTGTTCCTATTATTAATGTGATTAATCCGACTGAAGACATGAAAGCCCAAGAAAAGGCTTTGTTCTCTCTGAGCTTAAGGAAGTTATTTTAGCTAACACATTCTAGAGAAAGGAGACATTTGGTCTGAGAATATAAATGTGCTCATTAAGTAGATCCCTCTTGTCTAGCCTGTGCTCTTACTGGTGCCAGGTGCCAACAAGGAGGCTTAGAAGAAAAGTTAGAAACAGAGGAAATGTCAAGTGTTTACTCTGTGATAATTGCTTCCATGGCCAGCAGCTTGGCAAACCCTTGAGAAGGAGCTTTACCTGCACCAGTGTGTTTGTGAACTTTAACAGTTTGTACCTTTTTAGTCAGATGTCCATTGCCATTCAAAACATTCTTTTGGAATGAATTCCACTGTTCTATGGTGTGTTGTATAAAAAAGTTATTTCATCTCTTTATTTTAGACCTATCACTCTATAATTCCACCAGGTTCATAACTTTTATGTCACAGTGTTTGTGTTAAATTAGTAATTAAATTCCTTTTGCCTTCTTTATACACTACATAGTTTTGGAGCTTTCTGCCATATCACTGCTTAGTTGTCATTTCTTCAAGCTACACTGTTTCTTCTCTCATGGAAGTTACTTTATTCTTCTGGTAACCTATATTGCTTTTCTCTGTGTCTTGTCCTGTTCTACAGTATACTTTGAAAGAATGTAATCAAGACCATACACATCCTCCAGCTTCTCCTACTAACACAGACACTTGAGTAATGCTGAAATAGTTCATATTCTTTCTCACAGTCTTTTTTCCCTACCTTCATATAAATTCTAATATTTTACCTTTTAAAATATCATATAAGATTTCTCAGAAAGTGCATTTAAATAATATTCTCTCCATGAAATGTCTCTAGAAGGAACAGAATTTTCAGTGACAGTCGAGTGTGTATGAGTGGATTTACTTGGAGATGAGCTTGCCACTCAATGAACAGAGCTTGGTGTATAATCTGTCAGAGCTAATCAGGGTTATAGCAAATGTTTCCTCACATTAAGTCCTGTCCAGAGAAAGGACTTAAAAATACATTGACATATACATGACTAGATTTCTGATTTCATACTTAGAAATCCTAGGGAATTTGTAGATAGCGCCAATAAAGATGTTATATACGCTGATACTTGAATGTAGCCCAACTGAATTTTGAAGAGACAAATACCAGTTTCTACAGAAAATAAGTAGTTTTCACTTGCAATCTGTTTTGCTGTATCTGTGATATGAAGTGCCAAAAGTGTTCAGATCTGTTTGTTCAATAACTTTCTATTAGCAAACATTTTTTAAAAAAAGAATCTTCTGGAATTGGAGTCTTTCCTTTGGCTGGTCTTGTTTTAAAACGTTACAGTTTCTCAGAGTAGGAAGCAAACTACTGAGCATCATACCACAGAAACCTCTGTCTGAAAACTCATGTTTATGAAAACAATGAAAAATAGATATGCAATACATATGTCATTTGTACATATAACAATTTCCTAATGCATTTGTTTCTTAAATATGCTTATTACCATCCTGGTTTTTACAGCAAAAAAAAAATCTGAGTCATGTCCCCTCTTGGCTTTGGAGGAACAATTACTCAGCTCAGAACTGCTTTGCACTTTCAGAGTCCTTCCGCTTTCAAAAAACGAAATTGAGTAAAGTGCAAAAAACAAATACACACAAAAAAAACCCCAATAATAATAAAAAAACCCACTTTCACATGAGTATGTATCTATGATTCAAAGACATCAGCCTTTAGGTCCTATGGTGTTGGCAAAGAGTGAAACTGAAAAGGCCAGTTTCAATAGGACAGTTATTTTAAATGTTGCACAGCATCTGATGCTTGTAAGACACTTTAAACTTTGATTAAAGACAAATCCTGTTTCATAGTGGTGAGTGGGATGTTAGTCCTGCTGCACCACTAAGTGCCTTTTATGCCATCTGGTTGTATGCTCAGACTTCCAGCCTTATTGTAGCCCTATTAACCTGTTAGCCAGGCTAACTCTGGTCTAAGGAGCCTTTTCTCCCTTGATCCCCTGCTCAGCTATGGTAGAAACAATTCATAGCCTACATGTAACAAAGAGTATAGTGATAGAATGCAAGGTCTGTGTGGTAGTGTTATGTAATGACTTGCATATCTCCCTTAGCTGCAGCCTCTCATTCCCACAGTTTGACCAGTACAACTGTGTGCATGGCTGCTGTTTATCTGAACCAACAGGATGATCAGGTTTAAGTTTCTACATCACCTTTTTTTTAATTTCTATAAAGTACTAACAGACTTGACATTGAATTAGGCTTGGGAGAAGATTTTTGCCACTAATAGGCTGACACTATTTTAATTAAATTTTATTTTCAAAGACTGGAGATGTAAGACAATGTTGGTGGCAGATTTTGAGGGTACCAATGTGAACTATATGCTGGAATCCTGTGCAGTTCCCATGTTTCTTCTGCACCTACCTACCATTTGCCTCTGAAAACTCTCTGCAGATTCTAAACACAAAACTAGACATGTTACTGGCTCAGGAAAACTGTCTCATAGCTTTCTCCATTTGCGGAGACTGCTATGAGAATCTAGAAGCTTTGCATACTTAATCACAATCTAGAAACTTTGCATACTTAATCACAAGAAAAATAATTAAAACTGCATTTTTGTTTACTTCTGAAAGTTATGTTCTTAATGAATTCTGTTTATTATTTCCCTTTACTTTCTGCTTAGACAAAGTTGTGAAATAATCATCAGGCCAATCAAATATTCAGTGTAGGTCTGACTTGATAGGTGAATTGGATACTGCGAGAGGTCAAAGTTTCTAGCAAGAGACTGTTCCATGATCTGCCTGAGGAGGTTAAGTACAGTTTTCTGGCATTTACAAGCATTGTGACTTCTTAGGGCTCAAGCTTGAACTACAAACCTTAGTTGGAAAGGTTGTCTTAGCACTGTGATATTTAAGAGCTCATTTTTTCTTCTAGGTGGAATAAAAGTGTGCCAAAACAGTGTCATCATTTATGATCTTGGTTTAGAGAGAAGGTGGAAATATTTTCTTTTTTTATAGTGTAACATGAGTCCGTAATAGATAAAATAAGTTTATGGAATATTCACAGGTAGTTGTATGAGTTTCTTAATGTACTTTTTCTTTCTTTGCAGCTACTGGTTGACAAACAAGGTCCACATTAAACGACCCAGCACTGGTCTCCTCATGTATACACTTGCGACCAGGTTTTGTGATGAAATTCACCTTTATGGATTTTGGCCCTTCCCAAAGGATGTACATGGAAAACCAGTCAAATACCATTATTATGATGATTTGAAGTATCGGTACTTTTCTAATTCCAGTCCTCATCGGATGCCATTAGAGTTTAAAACATTGTATGTATTACATAGCAGAGGAGCACTTAAACTGACAACAGGGAAATGTGTACATCAATAACACTCATTTAAGTACAACGAGAAGTACAAATTACACACTTCATCTTAAAGGTGTTATGAAATGGCAATGGGATATCCAGTGAGGATATGTTTCAGTACACACTAAGCCATTGGAAAAAGGAATTTTATCACAAGTACATAACCAGCTATTATACCTGTAAAGTGCTATATAACTAAGCTATCTTGACTGAAAGGTTTCAAGTAAGTGCCACATTCACTAAGAACAAAGCTTGAATGTATATTCAGTAGTGTTTACAGGATCCAGTGACACATTCATCATGAACTAAAGAAAAATACAACATGCTGACTTGCCACTCTAGCCAGCCCACAGAAGAAATCCCCAGTGGAAGGAATATTTCTGTGAGCAAATAAACCAGGCTTTGGCAGAAAAGGTCATGATGGAATTGAGTAGAGAAAGTGAAGTCCATAAGATACACAAATCAGTAATTGCCTTCAGTCAGAGAACTGTTTCTGATCTTGTATTATAAACTCAGCTTTTCTTGCTGTTTTTCTTATTGCAGTCAGTTGTGTTTTGTTGCTTTTAAATATTGGAGCACTTAAAGGATTTGAGGATGTTCTGAGTAATTAAAAGTATATATCTTATGGAATTGTCTTAGGAAAAAAAAATCATAAGGGTGGGATGGGGGAGAGAATAAAATGTTATATATCATATATAATATATATAAAATATTTCATCAGTTGTTATTATGTTGAATCCTGCTATCACACAGCCCTTAACTTCTCAGTTGTTTTTCACAGATTGCCACCACATGGACTACTCAGAGTTCATTTTAATCCATTCTGAAAGAAAAGTTTTTCTGTTGTTTTCAGATTTGAAGATATATGTGAGGATGCCCTTATTTTTGGTACTAAAGATTACTCTTATACATATTTTTCCTTTTCTTGAAGAAATGGTGTACATTTAGTATGTTTCTTTGCTGCTGTAAGGAACATATTCTTTATGCTATTTAAATTTTTGATTTAAGCATCTCAAAGCAAAGCCTCTTTACTGAATTTACATATAGAATTTCATTCTTCAGAAAAATCTGCAGAATAAATTATTTCATACATTCAAATATGTATATATACAATTTTTATTTCTGATTGAAAGGAAGACACAAAGTCTAAAGGAACTCAGGTGACATTGGAACATGTCTAAAGAAAAGAAAAAGAAAAACCTAGCCAATTACATAGAATGTAAAAGAACTGTAGGTCAAACTATTATTTTGAAACTTAAATTTCTAATGCTGTTCTATGCTGATATCTATCTACTGTACCTCTTTTGTATCAGCTTGTTTTTCTTATGTGTAATTCAAATAACACAGAGCTATGTTATATTACAGTGATTTTTCTGAGCATCATTCTTTTTTATCCACAAAACCAACAATTCTTTCACTCCTTTCAAAAAAAAGAGAATGAGGGTAGGAGAAGGTAGACTGTCAGTACAGCATACACTAAGATAAAAAACCTGTTTGCATATGGTATGTTTTAGTGCTAAAGGAGCCAGTAAATGAAGAACACAGAATGGTTCCACAATTTCATGTCAGGCAAGGCTAAGGGTGAGGCATGCAAATACAATGTACAGATATTTTCCTGTTGTGTTTTCAGTTATACATTTGGTCCTCATCCCCAATTATGATATTAGCTGTATCTATTGAATTTTGAACCATCCTTAGCAAAACTCACAAACATTTGCTAGCTAAAAGTGCCACTTACTAGCCATTATTTTTGTGCTTAGCATTTCACTGCTGGGAAGCTCTATTGGTGGACACATTGCGGGCATCCTTTCTTACCTGTCTGTTATACCTCCTGTCTCTGTACTGCCCTGGAGCTCTATGTGCATTTCTGTTGTGGCACCCCAGGTCTTGAATGAATGAAACAGATTACTTCCACTGTGTGATTCTTCCCCTTCAGGTGACAAAAGGCATAACCATGGCTTAGTTGCTGTATAGGAACTTTACAGCGGAATACATTTCACCTTGTGATCCTTCACTGGACAGCAGTCAACAGCTCAAGTCTCCATAGCTGACTTGGATTTCTGTTTTTATAGGTTCACATCTCCTGTGCTGCCTACAACAGAGATCAGATGAACACCCTTTATCACAATTACCACTTTTATCATCCAACACTATTAACAACTAATACAAAGCAGATAGGATAAAAAGGATACCTAATATTGTAATTATGTCTGCCATGGTGAGGAACGACTGGGAAGAATTTCCATCAGTTGAGTGTTCCTCAAATTTATCCTCAAATTAGTCATATCAATTGTCAACTGTGGTTCCTAAATGTATGATAAAAATAAGAACTGAAAGCTACATCAAGAGAGCAGACTATATTTTTCCAACTCTTACAGCCAAAACAGTTGGCTGTAAGACAAACAGTTGACATTGAAAAACATGATTTTATTAAGATAAATTTACTGTATATTGTTTATTAATGTACAACATAATGTTTCTGTGGCAGAAAGTCATTCATATTTCAGCTCTGGTGCAGATCTCTCTCACACATCTCTGAGCAATTCTCCAGTTATGAGATCTACCTGAATCTTTCAAACCTCGGCTGGTTTACACAATCTGATGTGTAATAATGACTGCACCATTCTTTCATTAAACAATATAAGCAACATGTGCTTGACATCAGCACCTTTTCTCTGACTGCAATTTGAAGAAAAAACAAGCATGGGTTCAGTACATTTTTTAGTGTTTGATCTAGAAAAGTGCTGAGCACTCTTTACAATAACTTTCCTGGAAGAGACTTGTCCAGGATTTAGATGGGGATCTACATTAGCTTATTTCAGGATATAATTCTGAAATTGTAAATTATTTATTTTTAAGAGCACTGTTACTTTGTGTAGGGAAAAGCACAATTGTTCTAAGTGTATATAAAATAAAGGAAGAGCGTTTACAGAGAGCTTCATTCCTGCACAGTACTATTGCTACTGAGCGTATGTAATACAATTTATGTGGTTTAAAGTATTGATATGTATTCTGTCAGGATTTTCATGTTTGACACTGTTAATATTATTTCAAGTACAGCTATGGGGATTGTTTTTTATGTATAAGTATGAAATAAAAAAGATTTGGTTTTCATTTTTTTTCTGCTATATTCTGTTCTGTATTCCTTTGTAAGACAGTTGTGATAATATTTTTCAATTACATGCTAATTGTAAGGATATGATGGAGGAGAGTGTTTGCTTCTTTTAGGTGTCTGGTTGAGGACTTTATCAAACAAAATATGGGATACTAAGAGAAGGAGGAAGCTATAAAAAGAACACAGAGATACAGATTTTCTGTCTCTGAGCTCTGTATTTGCTCCAGAGAAAAATAAATACAAAAATTGCCAAAATAGTTTATTTTGCCAGAGAGGTAGCATTTTTGATTTTTTATCTGTGGATGAACTTCAAGATTTTTGTGTTTCACAAAATAATCTTTTCAGTTCTTCCAGAATAGTTTAAATGGAACTATTGTATTTCTCCTCAGGATATCAAGGGCTAGGGCGGGGCTGGTCACTAGACAAATGACCGATGCTCTCTATTAACACATACACACACACACACATGCGCATGTGCGCACACACACACCCTTCCTAAAGGGTAAGAGGAAAGAAATAAAGGAAAGAGGCATACAGATAGGAAAAGAAAACTAAAACAATTCTCATGAAACAATAATAACAGCAAAATTAAATATATGCAGATACATACAAAACTATTACTAAGCTCAGCTCCCATAATGTTACCATCACCACTGATACTGTGGGTAGGCACCGGGTTAGTCCTTGACTGGACTCAGCAGCAGACAGTAACTGGATTCAGGAGCTGGATTCTGGAACTGAATTCAGGAACACATGGAGTGGGATCAAAGGCAGAACAGACGGAGTCATCCTTGGCTGCTGGCCATTGGAGAAGAGACCTTGACCCTTGTTATCCCTCAGCTTTAGACAGAACATGACGTGTATGTGATGGAATGGAATACCTTAATGATAAGTTTAAGGACACTTGTCCTCTCTGCTCCTCCCCACAGATGAGACATTTCGCTTCACGGCACCTCAATGTGGTTCACAAGATTTAACAGTGATCTTGCTTTCTATAGGAGTAAGTATAATCAAGATCCTTTCTGCACACCAGTTCTTGGTAGTAACTATAAACATCAAGCATTATCTGTCTGCTAGAAGCAGACACTTTCTGCAAAAATAGGCTGTTTACTTCAGAAAGTGCAGTTAGTTAGGAGAGACTTAGCTGAAAATCACAGAACAGAATTAGTTCTGTTCTAGCTTAAATGAGGAAAGAGGATTAGACTTTTTTAGGTCATTATTATTAACATGTTTTTTTTCTTCTGTTTACAGAAACTCTGTATGTTACTTTTATGTCAATATGTGGATAACACAGAAAAATTATAAGTCTACTGAAGTAAAGTTTAACTCCTGACTCTAAACACAGTCCCCTTCTAATGGACACTCAAAGCCATTTCTGGAAATCCCCCTTCCAAAAGAAAGCCTGTTAACACTCTGGCATGTTGCTCAGGAGTTAAGCCCTAGATCAATGTAAAGCTGGGAAAGTAATTAGTTCCAGCAACAGAATGGGCATCTAGAGTAATCTAAGACCCTGACTGTCTGAAAATATGCACTGTAAATAGAAAGCATCCTTCAGAATAATCACCATCATCCTTACTATTATTGTATATCTCTAAGAAATACTTTAAGGAGATGCTTTTCATAGCTGTCTTCTTGCCTGAAGTTATTAAGTAACCATTCAACTTCTGAAATCCTGACAGAGAAATCAAGCTTTCAAAGTGTTTCACTACTACAGAAGGGCTGCAATGGGCTATTTTCCTGGATGGTAGCACACAGGCAGGTACAAGCTCTGTGTTTGCTGGTGCACATCTTTTTTTCAAATAGTACCTTAACAAAAAAATTCTTAATGAGCTAGCTGTGCTGTCCAGGTAGTGGTTCTAAAACTTCTTTTGCTTCCTTAGTACCTCATGAATATTACTCTCAGAAGCTTCCGTTCATTCCAGAAATTGGTATCTGCTGTTAAATCAAACTAATTTGTCTGCTTTTGCTCTCAGGTTTCTCAGACCCCCTTTCATGACTTGGGGGCTGTTATGGAGCATTCAAATATTTGTGTCCACGCATTGCTTTGTTGCACTAACAGAAAGCAGCTTCGGATCCGGTAAATTCAAGAACACTATCTGAGCAGCTGGTTCCCATATTGTTTTCATATGTAATCCCATTGAATCATTGACAAGTGCAAGCTGACTCCTAAATCTGTATGTGAAACGAGAGTATTTGAAGCTCGAGACAGAGTTAGGTAGCAATACATCAACTCAGAAGAAGAATAGCTATTGTAGTATGGTAATCCATGTGGATGAATTGCTTCTTTTAAAAGAAGTATGGAGCAGCCTGTGCAATACATCATGGTAATGCTCTATGCTCTGCTTCTACAGTGCAGAGCGCTGTGTGATACACAAACAGCATTCAGTGATGTAATAGCTCTGTGTTCATCAAACAAGTCATCCTATGAGTACAACGTCTAAAACCTGAATTTACACAAAGTTATGTCCTGAAGTAACCTCAGCTCCTCATATGCTAGCTTCACCACTACTTTTCCACATGCCACCATTCCACTTCTAGAGACTTCCAGAGTCTTCTCACTGAACTACTTCCTCTTCTAATAATCCCAAATCCCTCCAGTATCTACTATGCAGCATGTGATAGAAGATCTGTTTTGCAAAGGCAGGAGAAGCTTAGCAGCTGGGCAAATAAAGGTGCCTATGATGCCAGTCTGCAGCTATGCAAGGGGTAATATGCTCATGCTAATAAACCTGCAACACATTTAGGGTGAGAGTTGTTGCTGCTGAAGGAGTGCAGAATGATTTCATCTTTCCTGCAGCAGCAAAAGTGGTGTTCACTTTCCCTCTCCTTGTAATTTGCTTCTTTCGAAAAAGATTTAGGATTTAAAATGACTAAATTTGCTAGTCTTTTAGCAAATGTGGCTGAATTTGATCAAGGAATTATTACAGAATCACAGAATTATGTAGGTTCACTGGGACTTCCTGTTTAGCCAGGACTGCTGATAAATGATGGGAAGTGTCTTGGTGAGCACCTCTGCCAGCTCTCAGTACCCTTGGGTGGATCCCATCCAGCCCATTAGACTTATGTGTATCTAAGTGGAGCAGCAGATTGCACACCAGTTCCCCTTGGATAATGAGGCTTCATTCTGCACCCCATCCCTGTCTTCCATCTTAGGGGACTGGGTACCTGGAGAACAACCGGTGTTACTATTAAAGACTGAGGCAAAGAAGGCACTAAGTACCTTAGCATTTTCCTCATCCTTTTCCACTATGTTTACCCCTGCATCCAACAGAGGGTGGAGATTCTCCATAGCCCTCTTGTTGATATTGTACCTATAGAAACATTTTTTATTGTCTTTTACTGCAGTAGTCAGATTCAGATCTAACTGGGCTTTGGCCTTTCTAACTTTTCTGCCTACATAACCTCACAACAACCTCATAGTGTTTGAGAGTTACCCACCTGTTGCAATTTAAAGGCGTAGGAACCTGGTTCCGAAAGCACACGGCTACCGCCCAATAACCGTGCAGTCCATCTGCA
>JANHFX010009855.1:122978-135435 GCA_027560015.1 Chloroceryle amazona | reverse complement strand
CCCTCTACTCTGCCCTAGTGAGACCTCACCTGGAATATTGCATCCAGTTCTGGGCTCCCCAGCTCAAGAGGGACAAGAATCTACTTGAGAGAGTCCAGCGGAGGGCTACAAGGGTGATTAAGGGTCTGGAACGTGTGCCTTATGAAGAAAGGCTGAGAGACCTGGGACTCTTTAGTCTGGAGAGGAGAAGACTGAGAGGGGATTTAATAAATGTTTATAAATATCTGAGGGTTGAGTGTTGGAAGGAGGGGGCAGCCTATTCTCACACATGCCCTGTGATAGGACAAGGGGGAATGGATGTAAGCTGGAGCACAGGAAGTTCCACCTTAACATGAGGAGGAACTTCTTTACTGTAAGGGTGACAGAGCACTGGAGTGGGCTCCCCAGAGAGGTTGTGGAGTCTCCTTCTCTTGAAATTTTTCAAGACCCGCTTGGATGCGTTCCTTTGTGACCTGTGCTAGGTTATATGATCCTGTTCTGACAGGGGGGGTTGGACTTGAAGATCTCCAAGGTCCCTTACAATCCCTGACATCCTGTGATCCTGTGATAAAATTTGTCTCAGTAAGTCCCTTAAGGTAGTTCTTCCTGGGAATCTTTGAGCCTTTCCTCATCATTCTGCTATCAGCACACTTCATTGGATTATTTGTGCAATCAACTGATCTCCTACCTGCCTCTGAATTTGCAATTTGTAGATCAATCTTCCTATTTTCCAAAGCATAGACCTTATTCTTTTGTTCTTCTTTCTGTTTGCTGTGCCTGCTTTGATATATTTTTGATAGTCTTTATTATGAGATTTGTGATTTCAGAGTGCTAGGCATTTATTTGCTACACTTGATTAGTTATTTCCAGATTCTTTCAATTTGGGCATGTAAAAATCTGATTTTAATTCCATTTCATTTTCGTAATTTCCTTTGCAAACTCCATTAGCTCGTTGTTGTTTTCTTATTATTTGTCATCACCCCCCCCATTCTGTATATTAATAATTCTTGCTGAAAACTGATGAAGAATATAATTCTGAATTGATTTAATTTTTTGTCTTCTGTTTTAAAAAGTGCTGCTTTTTTTTTTTTTCTTTAAATTTTCTTTCTATGTGCTAATTAGGGCAATTTTCATGTCTTGCTTCCATATACTTACAAATCTATCTATTTTGGCACCAACCTTGTCCCTTCACTTTCTAGTCTGCAAGATGCATTTTAAAACTCTCTTTTCTACTCTTCTAGTTCAATTTGTTGTTCCTAATCTTTGATATGGATATTCATATTGTTGGATACAGAGTCTTTCTTTTGAGATCTTTACTTTACTTTGGATGGATATTCTAGAAAAAAAAAGTGATCCCTTTTAGGATTCCATTCATGCATGCTTCAGTAATATGAAACATACTTTGCAAATGCAGTGATCTAATCATGTTAGTTTGTGGTCTTTGAAGTTTATTCCTGAAAGCTCATCATGTTCTTTCCCAAGTAACAGGTAGAAGTATTTTTCTGGGGTATAGATACATAACAGTGTTTGACAGTTAAGTGAGAATGTCCATGTCACATTAGAGATGGACTGATGGAGCTGGGAGGTCAGTGGAACAAATTTCTGTGATTAAAGATACAGACAAATATAAAGACTTTTATGTATTCCACCTTCTTGAAACTTTCTTCACTCTAATTTTTCCACTCTGCTCAATACCATGACTGATGGACCTTTTAAATAGTGAGCTTTTCCTTCCTCTATTTAGCAGCCCTTTTCCCAGCACCACTGGATCAGAATAAACTTCATCATTGCCTTCTGCAAAAGAAATGGACAGCCTTTTAGCCCTTTTTATTGGCTTACTTCCATTGCTGTCTCTTAGTGCTCAGGCAGCACGGCCTACTGATAAATCCTTCTGTCTCTTCCTGTTGTTACCCTTTCTTGCCTTACCTCTCATCACCCTGGGTTGCCTCTGTTTGTAGCAGACAGCAGGAGAAATGCTGGGTAGGCAACCAACCAACTGCCAGCAGGGAAATCTGTAAAGCAAGTATGGCAAACAGGTGGAGAGAAAGCAAAATACTAATGCATTTTGCTTGAGCCAATGCTAAATTCCACAGAAAACAATGAACAGAGTTTGAAATCCTCATAACTATGGAGTCCATAATGTGCTGACAGAAACTGACCTGTAATTCATAATTGCATGCTCGGTCTTAGTTTTTAAACAGTTTCCCATGTTCCCAGAAAAGCTGAAAAATCTCGTATTTGTTTTTGTTTTCATATTAAGCCTTTAATTTTCAGAGAAGAGTTTATGGGCAATAAGTGAACTCTCGGAGATTCCAGGGCCTGATGTGGAATTTGGGACTGTATAATGCTCTGGTGTCTCTCTGTATAGTATATCTACCTGTTTCCAGGAGGCATTTAAAGTTGTTACTTTGACCCATAAAGTCCTAAATATCTTGGGAGCTACCACCTCTTTCACAGGTTTGTAATAGTAGTTTGAACAAGAGATCACTTGCTGCAGAGTTGTGCTAGAAAGCTGTATGGTTTTCTTTGGTGGAGTCACAAAAGTCACACCTAGGACAGTGGCAAATTGTATTTGCAGAGTAGTTCTATGCATTCCCAAACATAAAAAAAAATAAACAGGTAGAAGTGCTTTTCTTGATGTGAGTATATCTGCAGGAATGATTTTGGTGGAATTAAAATGCTGTGAAATATAAAATCTAACATTTAAAAAAGATGGCCACACTCTGATGATACTGTTCTTTGTTTAGAAGGAGGAGTATCCAGTCAGGCCACTTCACTTTCACTTCTCTGTTCCTGATTCAAGTTTCTGGAATTTGGGCATTCTGTAAAGCTTGTTGTATTAGGTGGAAAACTGGGGAGCTCAGCTTCTTGTGATCAGAGTATAAATGTGCCAGAATAGGAAACCAGTTTTTTAGAAATAGAAACAAGGAAAGTTCTTTTACTTGACTCTGTTGATTTGTTCTAATTTTCTCTAATTTTGATTGTCTTTGTGATGATTCATCAGTGAGCTTAAAGATATTAAATATACTTTTTCAGAGATGTTTCTCCTAAAAAGACCCAAAGGAGTTCAACTGTGTTGTTGCCTTTCCCATTCTGCGAGGTGGATTGATAAGGATTTTAAAGTAAGTTAAATGCATATTTTATTTCTTTTTAACTTGAGTGACAGGCAGATGTTTTAGGCAATGCAGAATTTCAGTGGCTGTATAGTGTTTTTCCTAAATAATGACAGACATGTTGGACATTTAGGAGAGTGGAAAACTTCTGTCATGAGGAGTTGCAGGCCTTTACTTGGTAAAAGATTATTAACTATCATATAGGAATACAGGCTTTGAGAGATTCCTTGCCTGTTGGTTTCATACAGCTTTTTGTAAAGTTCAGGTAATTGTATTTCCTTGCTTGATGTGAATATCTGAAACAGTATAAAATTTAAAAGTGATAGACCTTGTTAAAATTTTTACTGTCATTACTGATAATTGCAATAATGGCCGTATAACTATAGATGTGGAGTTCTTGCACATGACCCATTGCATTAACAGCTTCCTGGATCCTTTTTACTTTGAAAGGGAAATTTCATGAATGCTTCTGCTGCAATGTGGAGCTTTTCAAAGTTCTTCATAACAGAAACAAGGACAATCCTTTTTCTGTGTCAAGAATATGTAATAGTCTATCGTGTGGGGCACTCATTTCAGATGTAGGTTGCTATGTCTCTGTGCTGCCTATGTATATCTGCCATTGGAAAAGTTACACTTTGCAGACCTATTTTTCATAAAAATGTTGGAGGAGGCAAGGAGGAGGAGAAAGGGAGAGAGAAATCAGAATAGTTATCACACGGTTTCTCCGAGCCAAAGAATTCAGATCTGAGTCCCTGTTTTGCCTGAAAAACATGGGACTTGCAGCTGTGTATGTGATGCCTTAAATCAATTTTATATTGAATTTTATGGAAATTGCATTAAAGCTCTCAATTTTAGAGGACAGTAGTGTGCTGATCATCCTTTTCAGTCCTGCTGAATAAAGAGGTAAATTGGCATGGATTCGTAAACAGGATGAATGTTTGGCAGAGACACTTAAATTTGAAATACCAGCTGTAACTTAACATGTTGCATTTGGACTTGAAAACCAAGGGCACTTCAGGTTTTATGTGAAGGACCATAGCTCAAGATCTCTGAGTGTCCCATATCTTTCACTGCTGAGATCTGGTATTTGGCCAGATTGAAGTCTTCCTCCTCCTTCCCTTTGTCCATCTCAAACTCCACAAAGAAAACTGAAGCTAGGCTTCTGTATGTCTCCCATTCTGCTGATGCCCATCCTACAACAAGAAATCTAGATGTTCACAACCAGTTTGCTCTCACGGCAAAGTTCCTTATTGTTCTCCCAGCTCTGTCCAAACCATGTATGGGTTGTGGAGTGATTTCTTCTCTCAGGGTGTAGCTTTCGCTGAGATCTGAATTACAGACCTCTTTGGCCACTTTTGCCAGTGAGGTGTACCAATGTGCCTCTGACTGTCTTGCCTTCTTTTTTTTATCTGGGACAGTCCTATGCTAGCTCAGTGATTGGTGGTAATTCTCTGGCACTACTCTGTGGTAATATCTCACTGGGGTGGAATGTGTTTCTCAGGATGGGATTCATGGATAATTTCTTATTTTCATCACCAAAATGCCAAGATTTGTAGGGGCACAACTGCTTTCTCATATTGGTTTACTGAAAGAATAGTTCTGCGTACTTGTTTCAGAAACTTTTAGTCATCAGGGGACAGGAGGCCAAATGTCTTGATAGGTCTGTGTGGCCAGCTCTAAATGCCATGCCAGCAGATTGTTGCATCAAGGGAAATCCCTTAGCTTCTGTGCAAGCCTGAAAATGAGAGGACATCCTCATACTCTTTTTTTGGTTTTATTTTTGTCACGTGTGCTTTGCTACTGAACTGAGTCTACATCGTTTCATCTTCTGTGTTTGTTTTACGAACCATTTTTTAGGGCCCTGTTAGGATTATGCTTCAGCAAACTGATAGTAGTTTAAGTCTGGGTGCGTGTGCTTAGTGCTCTAGGTATGATCTGGGACAGTTTTCCTAAAATGAACTGTACAATTTTGGTAACATTTTTAGATTTTTTTTGAAGTTTTCTTGCACTGACTCACAAGAGCTGTTGCATTTATATGATACTAAAGCGGTATCAAACCCGATAATAGAAAACATGGTTCATTTTATTCAAATGCAGTCTTGCAGCCATCACTTGTCTACAAGCAGACATGTTTTTAATTGCTAAGGTAAGTTTATTTATATTACAGTCATTGCTCAAATGACCTTGGCAATTTACAGTCCCCTGCAGCTAATAGCTTTCTGAATGCAAACAGTGAAGCCTGAATTCTGTAGGTGAATAGTGTAATGCTTTGCTGTGTGTTAAGGGGAATTTTCAGGTATGCTTTTTGTATGATTTAAATAACAGTTCTGTGCTAAAAGCTATTTAATGTCTTGTCAACAGTTAACCTTGATGTTCCTGTAGGTGTTCAGCATTTCTTTGTTCTAATTTGGTTCTTGAGTTAGTTGCTCATTTAAAGAAATAATTCCCTTTCCTAAAGAAGTCTGCTAGCACATGGCTAGCAATAGTCTTCTTCCATTATTTCCTTTTTATGTATTTATATATTCCATGATTCCATTAGTATTTTATCTAATTGAGAGAGTCTTTACTTATTGAAATGATGGTTTATAAAGACTTCCTAGTCTTTTAAACTAATTATCTTTCTGGTATCCTGCAAGTCTTGTTCTTGTATGGGGTTTTGTCAACATCTCTGCTTTGTCTGTGCTTTCCTACACAGATGCCTTCCACACTTCCCCTTCATACATCTGTAGCTTTGGCAGATTGGTTAGAAATACTTTTTAGTCAGCACAATGGAAATTTAGCCTTTTTAAATGCTTAAATGTTTGCTTTTTTTTTTTTTACTTTCTTTCCTGGATTTTCTGGCTCAGTCTTAATTCAGTAAGTGTTGATGGAATTCTATTATGAAAATGCTATGTTATATAATAATGACGATGACAATTCTCTACTCCACTGCTTTGTGGGAACCTGCTTGACAAAGTGTTAAGAGGCAGCCTTAATAAAAATAATGCTATAGATAAATGCGCTACTAGCCAATGTGGTGACAGGCAATGCTGTCTTGAAGTAAAAAAAAAGCAATTAAACCCCCCTAAATTATAATTTAATTTTGGCAATGCATTTTTATTCTGAAATCTAGAAGCAGGGCTTACATATATGAAGAGCACAACATCATGGATTAATTTTGCTTTGTGGAACAGAGAGGAGATTTCTGCCCATAAGCTTCACTTTGAAAATGTGCCTTAAGAACAGAAAGATTGATAGTTTGAGAGATCCCTGAATTGTGAAAAATCTGTGTTTGTTTTTAAAAAGAAGTGCTAATGTTCATTTTCTTCTATAATGGAACTTCACATCAACATTTGCACACACAAATAAACATAATGTAAGCTGTTTAGGTCATTAAACTGGATGTATGTAAGGTTGTGCAGAAAGCATGCATGAACCAAGTATCATTCATCAGTATTCTATAGTAACTGCCTGCTGCTTCCTTCTGTTTCCTTCTTAAAGGAAATAAGATCATTCAAGGTAGACTAGTCCTTGATGAAAGAGGTATAAGGTATATTTCATTTTGCAAAAATTTGTTTAGGAACTTGCCAGAACAGCTTCCTCCTTCTAATTTTTCATGGCCAATGCTAAGGAAACATTTAATATTAAAATTTGAATACTAAAAAAAACAAACCTCTTAAGGTTTAAGAAACTATTAATTAAGAAACTTTTTATATATATATATAAAGGTATATAACTATTAGGAAGTAGATTGTAGTAGCCAGCTTTAAGCTATATGAGGAGAGTTTATAAAATTAACAGATAACTTTTTAAACTAGTCCTTTAGTCAATATGGGTGACTTGATATCAGTGTTTACTCTAACAGAGGAGATTAATTTACTAGCAATTTAAAAATTAGCAGTTATTATGGCTATAATCTGATTAAAATACTTATGTGTGAGCACACTATTGACTCCAGGCAGTACTGTATTTGGACTCTTAAAAGAGGCCCTATTTGCAAAACTTAAAGCAATTAAGTGTAGTCTAACCAAAACCAAACTGTAATATAAATACAAAATGCAAAACTACACTGCACAAAATCAGTCTTAGTTAAGAAATGGTATTTGTAAAGGACCCGATAAAGGGGATAAGTAAAGAATGACACAGGTTTGTGATAACTTTGAGTTATTTAAGTCAGGGCAAAGGGAGAATGGGAAGAATTACAAAAAAGACTTTGTAAAAGTGAGTAACCGAATAATTGAATGGAAAATGAGGCTAAAAGTGGAGATAAATGAATTTGTATAGCTTATGTTTATAAAATAGTTGCCTCTGAACTGGCCTTTACTTTTCATTAGCTGCTTCTGTGAAGACGCTGTCTCAGTGCTATAAATTTGCTATGCTATTAAGCATAGCAATCAAAAAAGCAATTCACACATTAGAAATAAATATGAAAACAAGAGAAAACAAAATTATACCTCTGTGGAAATCCCTTTTTCACTCATATTTTGAGTAATATTTCTTGGTTCTGGTACCTTAAATTTGAGGAAAAAAAAAGTTTCTGGAAAGTCACCAAGGATGTTCAGATTCAGTGGAAGGAATGAATGAGCCCAGGCTTATGAGCCTTCAGCTTAGGTTAAAAGTGTTTAAGATACTGCAGAGGTGTTGTAGAGAGGTCTACAAAATCATCATCGTGTAGCCAGGGAGTGACTGCTGTCCCTGTCTTCTAATGCAAGACCTGGGAACTTAGAAATGAAGCTCATCAGAAGCACAGTCAAATTAAGCAAAAGGAGATGCTTCTTTCTGAAAAGTATTAAATGGTGGATGTTTGTACTAGAACACAATGTAAGTGCAAAAAATTTAGATTAGTTCAAGGACAGGGCAAGCACTGAGAAGAAAAATCTGCTGTGGCATGAGACAAACCACACCAGGCTCAGGAAACAACCCAGACTGAAAACAGTTGGAGTCAGGGAGAGTGCAAGTGGAGGAAGTATCATATATGTTTACCCTGTCCATACTGCTTCCTGGTAATGCTTGTGGCCATACTTGGATAAAGAAGACAAAGCCAGATGGACCTTTGGTCTGAGCCAGTACTAGAGACACTTAAATTCTTTCTTAATATAGAACTAGTGATAAAATGTTTTTATAAAATATTCTAATAAAAATGCTATATTTGAAATATTTATATAATAGATGGAAAGAAATTGGTGCTGAACATAAGTTACTAGCTAAGTACAAAGGATATAGAAAGGTGAAAGAGTCCATTATCAAAATAATAAATCTTTTAAAACAAATATCAAAATAAAAAAATATTAAACATATATATATCAGATGTAGATTTTAGCTATAACCAAGATAACTTTTGCCAATGTATTCTTATTTCAGTTCAGTGAAATGTGGTTTCTAATCGGGTCCTTTCCAATTTGTCTTTTTCAATTTGTGTCTCCCATGTTGAATTTGTAATTGAAATCATTAAATACTTATTTCTCATTTGGGATTTAGGCTTTTTAAAGTTAGAGCTAGGAAGTATAAAAAGTGACAGTATTTTTGGAATGAAGCAGAAGATGTGTCCGTCCCGTTTCCTCAAGATACCTGAAGTGGGAACACATGACTGTTTAAAGAGGGTTTGTGGTCTGTGATTAGTGAGGCATATGTTAGGTGGCTAACTCGCAGATTTCAAGATGTAGTTGTTACCAAAGCAGGGCTAATTCTTGGTCAAAGACTTGAAATATTTCTATTGGTACTCTAGTGA
Source organism: Chloroceryle amazona (assembly GCA_027560015.1). Taxonomy (NCBI): domain Eukaryota; kingdom Metazoa; phylum Chordata; class Aves; order Coraciiformes; family Cerylidae; genus Chloroceryle; species Chloroceryle amazona. The sequence goes on along the minus strand of JANHFX010009855.1, from coordinate 126,636 downwards.
GGTGGTATGTTTGCTGGTAAATTATTTGGATAGAAAGGTAAATAAGTAAAAGAAAACTTGATGATCTTTCAACAAGTACCCTTATTGCGTGATTTTGATTCTGGGTTAAATGGTCCAAGTCTGAAAAAACTTATTTTTGGTCAGATATAAATCAATAGATTTATGAACCTGAAAGACAAATGGTACTTATCACAGGATGAGAGTTGAATTTGAAAACCAGAAAAATGCAGAATTCATTCCATTTACTTGCCTCTCTCGCTATAGCACTGGGCTAAAGGAGCGAATATCCATGGAGGTACAGTGAGAACAGCACTGGATAGAAGGAGAATGCACCCAGCAGAGGCTGCACAGAATCAAGTCTAATATTAGAATATTGTGTCCCCACGGTGAAGTGGATTTTGAATAATTGGGTAGAGTTCAAGGGAGAACAACAGAAATGATCCTGGGCATTGTAAAAGTAATGTTAAGCTGTTGGGAGTGACAGCTATTCATTCAGCTGTGAGAAATAAATGGTTTTAGTACTGCATATAGATATTTACATGAGGAAAAGGTATCAGAAAAGCTGTGACTTGACAGCAGTCCTCACAAAGATATGACATGGTTTTGTGGCTGTGCATTTAAATAATCTGTAGCTTCCTAAAGATAGTTAAATGCAGTTTATGGTTTTATTTAGAGATGATCAATGCTGTTAGATACTACAGAGAAAACTATCTTAAATGTTTTGTCTTGCTCAGCTCAGCATCAGGCTAATTGGGTTTGGGGCCTGGAGAGGTTTTCTCCCACACATATTTGAAAGGACTCCAGGCCTTTTCACTTTTTCTGCAGCGTAGTTATATCTTCTCATTCTGTGCCAAACTGCTTACCGTACTCAGACTGAAATTTTTTAACACAGTCCAATACTTTGTGTTCAGTGAAGGATTTTGGAGTGCAAAATCCATTCTTGTGCTAGGCAGGCAAGCTGCACACAAAGTGTGCATGTGTATGAGGAGAGGATTGTGCCTACTGGAGGCTAGAGTTGCCTTCTGATACACCATCCTGTTTCCATGTCTGTTTTGTTTTTTGGTGTGTTCCAAAGGTTCTATTGGGTGCCTTCTCCATGTGTTCACTGAGGCTTGCAGTGTATAGAAAGCCAAACTTGCTCCTTTTCCCTTGCTATCACTCCTTTTGGAATTAGGAAGGATTGAAATAGTTGCCTTAGAGGATTCCCAGCATCCCTAGACCATCTTGTCTTTAAACTGCCAAACTTTTTCAGGCTAGTGCTTACGCTTTACTTTCATTTGTTTATCATCTTTGAGACTGTGAGGCCAGAGAGAAATATGTACTATTTATAAGGTCTTCCTGTGTACACTGTTGCTGAGTCTTTCAGCACATAAATAATTGACTTTCTCTTTTAAAATTCTGCTGAAGGTGTAGAAGTTAAGCAAGGTGTGAAAGGCTTGCAGAGAGGTGAACAGCATCTGTGATGTCCAAGAAGTAGTTTCCTTCAAGGAACCCAGCAGAACTGGGACAACTGTACAATCTGAAAAGGCAAAACAAACTGCTGTTCAAAGTAATTGTTGAGCACAACAGCTCAGGCTTACTGGGGTTGGTAACTCTATATTTTTGCACTTAGATCACTTTCTCTTTTGACTTTGTGATTGGCTTGTAACATATTCACAGATATATTAAGTCTTCTGATGAGTGTAACAGCAGCTGAGATAGAATTTGATTATGGTTTTTGTTGCAGATGGAGAAACTGTCATTTTTTAATTAAACAGTATTCATGTACTTCCAATGGGTGCATGTTGATTGTAATATGTTGCCTATCATTTATATTCTGCTGTAAAAAGTGGTAAATATTGCAGAACTGCTTTGAGAATATATAAATACCTGAAATTCACTATTATTTTCTGAGGTCCTGGGTAGTCTGCTTTAGTCCTGTGATTGTTCCTTTATTATATACTGGTAAGATTCCTTAGATCAATGAATATTGTCTTCCTTATCATCTTGGCTAAGAGAAATTAATCAATAAAGCAAAGAAATTGTGATTGAAGAGATTCAAATCAGCTTCCTATTTCTATGACGTATTCTTATATAGATGTCATTATTTTATCTTTCTTACATAAGCAAAGCTGGCAGATTCTTGTGAAATACTACTGTCTTTTCATTTATCGGTACCTCTACTTTTAAATACACTTTTTTGTATTTCAGTTATTAGAATATTTTAGTATTTAGTTATTAGAACTGTCCATTTTCCTAAACTAACTCAACAAACAAATAGAAAACCCAACAACATCGTGCTTGAATGTGACCTGGGATGTGGCTACTTCAGTAGAGGCAATAGTAAAATGATCTGCGAGATGGGTATCAGTTGCCTGTGCAAGGATTCAAAGAGTTAACACACCATCCTTACAGGTATAAACATATAGATGCCATTGTCTTTTTCTTTATTAGTATTAATATTCCAATATAGGAGCAGCAGTTTCAGTTCTGATAGATACCCTTGAAAAGCCAAAAATACTAGAGGTTTGGAAAAATGCTAAAGGATTGATCTAAGGCAATATTTTAGTTCTTAGAGAGAGTAATCCTTTTTTTGTTGTTGAATAAAATACTGAAAATACTTCATGATTTTGAAGGATCTTGTGAAGAAAGAAGATATTTGATTGGGGAAGGAAATTGTATATGTTGAAGAAAAAGTGCATATTTGTTATTGCTGAGGCTAAGTAATGCTTGTGTTTCTCTGAGCAAAAGCTCATCTTTTATAGCAGTTAGGGGATTCATGATAAGAAAACTCATCAAAGTTTTACAGAGAGGGTAAATTCAAGAAGAATTTGCCTACACTTGCCAGCAGATGCTGGTGTTGAAGAACAAAAATTATAGAAGTGAAACACTGTCTATTTTGCAGGGTTCAAAGTGCAAAGAAGGCTGATTGTTGTCCAGAAGGATGCATTTCAGGCTGTGGTGTGACAGTCATCTTGAGTTGATGTACCATTATGTTGCTGCTTAAAGAGGTGCTACTTATGTCTGCTGTGACAGTGCACAGATGTTCCCATCCATGTTAACACTTGCGAGTTGTGTGGCAAGACAGGGACAGGACAGCGTTGCTCTGTTAAGTGACAATGAAATTCTGAACTGGTTTAAGAGAATTGTGAAACTTCACTCGTTTATTTAGTATTAGCTAGGAAGGAGCTAGGAAGCTAATGGAGGTGGGTAGCAAAAGTACTCCTTGTACTACTGAAAGTGAGTTAATCAGCCCCCATGCAAAATGTTTAACTCATCTAATTAAATTAGATTTTAATTAGGTTTAAAGTAATACAACTGTTGTGTATCTGGAGACAGTTTCACCAAAGGCGAGACTGAAGATGGTCTAGTCCCTTTCTGCAAGATGCTGGAAGGCCTAAGAGGCATATCAGACAAATAAAAGTTTTTAGCCTTTAGTGCTCCTCCACCCTTAATGTTCATCTTCGATACTTCTGTTCTAAGAAGTTGTACTAGGATGTTGAGAATTTTGTTTCAAGCTGTGCCAAAGGTGTGGTGCATCACTGTGCACAAAATTAATGCTGAAAGAAAGAAATGTGTCTCCTCACATAGGGTATTAGGCTAATTCCTAGTTTAATTTCAGAAAAAAAACCTCAAATATTTGCTGATTGCTCAGTGTCTAAGACGATGCTTCTTGTAT
>JANHFX010009855.1:0-122878 GCA_027560015.1 Chloroceryle amazona | reverse complement strand
AATTCCTAGTTTAATTTCAGAAAAAAAACCTCAAATATTTGCTGATTGCTCAGTGTCTAAGACGATGCTTCTTGTATAGTTAAGTAGGCCATTAAAATGTTATCTTCACTGTCTTGCATCTGCCATTCCTGCCTTTATACACTTTGTCTTTAGTACTGAATTCTTCCATTTTGTTTGCAGAAAACACTCCCATTTTTCCACCTGAATTTTCAAAAATACAGTTGTTAGAAAAAAGCAAAATAAAAGCGTCCCTCTTTTTTTCACCTTTTCATGAATGGTGAAAGTAAGGGAGATAAAAGACAACAGAAATAGAGGCTGAATGTTTTTCCTTTTCTTTAAGTGGTAAAAATTGAAATAAAAATAAAATTACAAAACCTGTATTTTCACAGTTCCTTCTTGCACTTTTTTTGGGTGCCTGTTATAATAATACTACTAAAATGAGAAGAAACCTAGTGTTTAATTGTTCAGTTCAAACACAGTATGTGATATAATACTGTAACTATTTAAAATTTCTTAAATGAAGTTATGCTGCTATTTCAGTGCATTTCACTACAGAGAAAAATTGTCTCACTATAATCTGGTTTTATGTAGATAATGGATGAAATTCATTTTGCAGAGACTTTTAATTTTGTTTTGGTATGTAAAATACCACTTTGTATATGCCTTTTGGCATTTTTCATGCAAATTACCTTTTCATCAAATAATGTTTTTTGTAGTATGAGCTCTGATTTTCAAAAGATTAACATTGAGAATAAATGGATGCATAAGTATTGAATTTGTGCAATTAAAATACTCTCCAAGAACAGAGAGGAAGTGGTTTAAGAATGTGCTGAGATGCTTAGTCTGTTTATAACTGTTGCAATGACAATAGATGATTGTGTTGACCCTCTGTTACCAATTTGATTACTCATAGGGATATAAATTTTTCCCTTTAAAACATTGTCTTTATTGCTTTCTATAGCATCAGTAACAAACATTGAGACATCCATTGTATTTTGTCCATAATGTAAAACATTCTCTCGTAAAGTGAAATAAAAGTCAATTAAATTCCACATGGCAGTGGCTGGGGTTGCTTGTTTCTTGTGAGCCAGAATCAGAAGTGGGAATCAAACTTTTATTTTCTGTACAGTCAAAGGATGCTTCTAAAGTCCTTGCTGGTTGGCACTCTGGCTGTTTCATGCATAACTGTTGCAAAAAGAGAGGCATTATTTTGTGAATCATGTATAACCTGCTGGTAGTTGAAATAAGTAGAATATGAGTCTTATATTTTTAGAGAGGATCAAACCACTGCTGTTTCTATGCATGGAGCAATCTCTGGATTATTCTGAATTGCAAAGACAATTTGCAGTAAATACCAATTATAGACATGTATTTTTTCCTTCAAATTAAATAGGTAATTTGCATTTATCATTTCCTGTTGCATATGGTTTTGATCATAGTGTTAAGCACTGCTACTGTGAGGAAGTTAAGATGGACATGCAATTTTTGCCTGTACTGTGGTCTTTGGTATTTTGCATGAGAATTTCTATGACAAAATCACCTTTTTTTACTTTCTAAAGATTAAGGTGCTTGGGTTGTGTTCTGTTCATGCATACTTGTTGCTATGATTACAGTTAAATAAAAATCTTTGTAATTAAAGGTCATTTGATTTCTGCTGATGCATACGCTTCTGTATAAGAATGTATATATTTATACTGTGCTCTACTGATGGTGGTGGAAATCCCTACGGATGTGAAAAGTTGTTACACAGAATTCCAACCAGAATTAGAGCCATAAGTTCAGTTTCCTCTTTATGAAATATTTTTTTTGCAAAGAAAATACTGGAAAATGAATGGAAATAGATTGAGATTGCTGGAAAATATGAGGACCATGCCACAAGAAGTAAATTTCTCTTGTTCTTCCCTCAAGGAAAAATTCTGTAGTAATCAAAATGGACAGAATGAATATAGATTCCTCAGCCCTAGTATTCTGTCTCGCAAAACCATGGCCCCATCACTGCCAGGTCAAATTTTATTAAATGATAACAAAATAAATGTAGATTAAGGCTTTTCTTTTTTTAGATGTAGTTCTGGGGAAAACACATTTGTGTATCTATGCTATATACGGTGATAGAGGAAATTCTGTATGAAATTGTATGAGTTTTCATAGGCCAAAAGTGAAGAATACATATCACAGGGGTCTCTGTGCTGAAAATTCATTATTTCGGGATTGGTTTATTTTAAATTTAACTGTGAATATTCTGTGTTTCAATTTTGGGATTATAAGCACTTTTATTGTTGTGGTGTTCTTTACGTAATCTCCCTGAGAAATGTGGACTAGGCACAGCCCTGGCTGTTTGTTGCTTAATTTGTGGATGGGATATGGGAAATGCTGGGGTAGGTCTAGAGGTGCAGGGATGGTGTGGAGGTCTTTGAAGAATTGACATCACGGATCACAGGGATTGCAGGTCTGAAAGGCACAAGTAAGTGGGAAATCAGACCTTACCTTTTCTAGGACTGGTGAAAAAAATCAGTTAACTCCGAAGTTCCCAATACAAATGTTCAGTCATAACTCCAGTTTCACACAGCTTTGTCTGGGAATGTGAGCTTTTTGGTACAGTTTTCTTCAGTTTTAGAGTTCTAGTATTTTCCCCTCCAGTTGACAGGGGACTAAGAAAATGTAGCAATGTCATTTCCATTACCAGCTGAAGTATTGTTAGTCACTCTAACAGCCCCCACCTTAAATATTTCTTTAATTTTGTTAATGCATGTTTATGATGTCTATTTATCATGCTGTTTTCTGAGCCCAGGTTTAAGGAAGTTGTTTTTTGTTGTTTTTTTTTTTCTGTGTCTCTTGTAGAGGTTTTCAAAACTTCGTTCTTTAACAGCACTGTGAAGGAAACCAATTACTGTAAGGTGCACCTAAACCAACTCAAATAAACATAAACAATAAAGGAAAAGGTACTTGCCTTTTCAATAGTGTTAGCTATGTTTTTATAATCTTTTGAATTACAAATGAAATGGAACACATTTTGCAGTATTTAGTGACTTTATTGTCCTTTCAATTGAGTTTGACAGCCTTTGGTCACTTACTCAGTGTCAGTTGGGCATTGGTTGCCATTTCTATAGAAAATGTCATTACCAGTGTCCCTCTTACCTTAGAGAGATGCCTGGAGGGAAAAAAAGCCTGCATTATAGGTTAAGGAGATTACAGTGATCAATACCGAGTTCTAATATCAGAGTGTGGTAGTGAATATAGTACATGGTCCAAATTTATTTATTTATTTTTTATTTTTTGAGAAATCTTGAAATGTCCTATTACTAAGGGAAGGACTAGACTGCTTTTTGGGCAATGTGTGTTAATTATGTGTAACTGGTTCTGTGGAATACTAATAAAACTGCACCTCTTATTTGGATGTTCCAAAAGTGCTGATATGATAGTTTCTAAAATTAAACAGCATTTTGAGACCTGCAGTTTACATATCTTAATTTTGATTTTAATTTTTGTGACATTTCTCTGTTTGAGTTGAGAGATGGGTTTTTTTATATATACTTCATAGGAGAAAAAAAAACAGTGTTAGACAGAATTATGAAGGAAGGAATTGGTTTCATATGCCACGTCTTGTATGCAAAAATATTTGAAGAAATGGAGCCTAGTCAGCAGAGACATGAAATTTGTTCTGACATAACTACACTGAGTATCATCTTCCCCCTCCTCCATGTTTTTTCAAGGACACTAGTAAAATATTGAGAAGTCAGAGCACTCACAGTCATTTTGTTCCATTATTACTTTTCTTTTTATTATCTTTCCATACACTTTAGAAATGTAAAAGGAGAGTAAGTGGGGGAAAATTTATTTCAAATCCAAAACAGAGTTAGGATAATAAACTAAAATAAGATCCCAAACTGGTAGGTAATGGGTGGCATACAGATGTACTTTGTGGTCTGGAATATTTTGAATACATATGTAACTTTCAGTGTCATACTGTTGGCCAAAACACTGGGAAATACACTGGGGAAAAAAGAACTGCACTCGTGTTCAAGGACCGGGATGTGTTTGCTCGTCTTCCATGAACTTTTCTGTGACTTCAAACAACTCAATCTTCTTAGATGAGGAAAAATCCCCAATCTCATCAAGAAGCTGCCATTCACATCTAAGAGGAGCTAGCATCCTATGATGAGGAATGCTATAGAAATGTAAATGAATTATGCTTTCATGTTTATTCTTGGCAAAACCCAAATTGTGCAATACAATTACAAAGTATAAAAGATAAACAGTGGTGGAGATCAGGATTTGACAAAGTCTGACATCAGTCTTTATTTAGAATATAATCTGTGCAGGAGGAGAGGGAGTTTTGGCAGGTCTTGGGACCTAGCACAGTTGAGACCTAATTGCAGATAAGGACTACTCAGCAATGCCTCAGTAAAACCTGAAAGCACAGCTTGCAATTCGGCCAGATAGTATGATACCAATTAAGAAGACTATAAACAAAATTAGAGAAATGAGGGGGCTAAAGTAGGAAAATTAATCATAACCAGAGATACTGTGGTGATCTGGTAACGTTGAAGCATTCCTGATTCATAGCTTTCAAGCTTGATTTTTTTGTTTTAATGGAAAGAGAAAGGGGAGTAGTTAATGAAAGATTCAGAGAGGAAGCAGGGAGTGAGAGCTGGAGAAAGACAGAAGCGATTGGGTTAGAATTAGAATGCTGCATTTGCGCATTGTAATTGGATGTACCCAGAAAACACTAAATGTGACAAGAAGTATAGTCTTCATTTTCTTTGTTTAAGATCAAGAATGTTCACAAGAGAATTTACCTTATGCAGTTCTTTATAAGAGTATAGCATGATAAAAGAAATACCCCTAAATAATAGTGTCAGTCTTACTTTTATTTTAATATACCCAGAGATGACAGGGTTTACTTTTATCCTGTTCAAGATTTCATGCAATTTACTAAAAGACCTTGAATGTAGTCACAGCATTTACCAAGATTTATTTTCCTTGGAAATAATGATGGTCAGCCAAAATAATATGTATTACTGTTGGATATGCTGATTTGAATAGGAATAGACTATAGTCAGTTGTGTCTGTACCTCAGTACAATTGAAGACAAATACTAATTTTTGTTTGTTTGTTTGTTTTACTGGATGTAAAGTAGTAAAATATTTAAGTGGTATGTTTGTTCAAAAGAATGAGACAATTCAATAAAATAAAGCAAACAATTCAGTTGAAAGCAGGATAGCTCTTCAGTAATAATGGCTACATACCTTGCCGATGTCAAAAGATACTGGTAGTTTGTAATTCCTCATCTTCAGTCTGGTTTTGCTGCACTCATCTGTTTCCATTGCTGATAATTCTCCCTTCATTGTGGTGTAGAGAGTTTCTCTACCACGTACAGTAGCTTTTTGTCAGTACTTACCAGGGAGTTCAAAGAAGAACTCTGAGGCACAGGTTTTGCTATCAGACCTGATGGAGCTGCCTGTTACATTGTTTGTCCAATAATTCTAAATGATTACTTTTGTCTAACTATGCTACTTGGAACTGAAAACTTCCATGTCAGTTGGTATCCTGGAACAGCGCTTCCAAAGAGCAAAGAAACTATATATTACTTAGCTTATGTTTTAAAAGCTTCTTTTGAGTAACTTCTTTTTCTTTCTGCAGTATTTCCTATTGTCAAAAAAAAAAAATAAAAAAGGAAATGAGGCAGAAGAGGAGGAAAAATTACACGATGGATAACTGTTTTTCTGTTGATCTCTGTCTCGCTTTTGGGCGTGTAGCATTGCTAGGATTTGCTAACAGCTGCTCAGGACTGCCTCTGCATTTGGCGCTGGAAGTTGGACAGCTACATATTAGACCAAGCTGATATATATGAACCAGCAATAGGGACTTTCCCCTGTCTGTGCCATCAATGCCTTGAAGATCTGCTGGCTACAGGTGATTACTGTGTAAAGGAAACAGAAAACAAATGTGGGAAAGATGTAAAGAGGGGACTGAAGAAACTGAAAAGGAAGAACACTGAAATTGGGCCAAGCTATTGTTCAGTGGAAATGGAGGAAAGTAGGTTAATCTGGACAAGAAAATTGGGACTATCAGTTTAGAAAGAACTATTAGTGTTTGGGGAAAGACAGAGCAGAAACGTTAACTTTGACAGGGAGCTATTTTGAGCCCGGTAGGACTGGCAGACTGAGATGTGTGGCAAAGGACATGACAGTCTGTTCTTAGTTTGTCAGCTCGGGTGGCAGAGATCTGCATGACGAGTTTAAATGCTGCAGCCTGGGTAGAGACCGTGTGAGCGTCAATACGATGCTATCTGATGGAGCTTCTGCTTTATTAGTTTTTGGGAAAATAAACTAGAATATTGCATAGAAAATACTATAGCAAACATTACTGTCAGTGCATTGCCAAACACCCTCGGGCAGGAAATGCCAGATTTCAGTTTGTCTTGGTATCCTCAGTAAAAACCGTATCTGTGGTGATATAATACTAAATTACATAAAATAATATTTTTTGTATAATATTTTAATGTTTTTAATACATAACTACAGTATTTTCATCATCAAACACTTGTCTTTCCACCCCCTTATTATATATCCAAGATTGACCTTCAGTTATAAATATGAAACATGAAGTTCATTCCAGCTTCTAACACATCTTGGCTTATGTTGGCACATCAAATGTCTCTGCCATGAACTTCCTTCTACTGGCCCATAATTGTTCCTATGACTCCTTATCTGCAAGACTGTTTTTTTCTTAATTCTTACTATTGATTTTGTGCCATTTCATGCAAACTTAAAAATTGACCTAGACCATTTAAAGTTCTTTACAATGTGTAGCATTTCTGAAGAAGTATGTTTTCACACTCCTTTTGTGAATAGCTGTTTAGGGGTTTTTCTGTGCTAGAAGTAGAGCTCTCATCTAAGGACTGACAATATAAAACTAACCTCTTCAGATTGAACACATCTACTTTGTGTGTGCTCACAATCATCTTAATGATAAACATTGATTTAATTTGAAAATAAATATTAACAGCTTCATATCTTTCTTGGTGGTTTTGACTCTGTTTCATGAAGTAGAAAGGTATGAACTCAGCTGAGCTCCATGGAGTATTATTTTTCATAAGATAGCCTGCTCTGTTCATACATTCTGTGTAGGAATAATTGTCTTATTGTATCCCAGGATTTGCTTGTTAGACACAGCCTGAAAAATGTCACTGACCAGAAAACAGTGGAATTAAACTACCCTGTTTGACTTTGCAGTGGAGTATATTTGGTATGTAAAGAAATTTTAAAGACTGTAGTCTTTAAACTCTCATGTGCTCAGAGGGAGTCTCCTCTAGCTCAGATGTAAGGAGACTGGCACGTGTGGCACTTGTGGAAGGAGGAAAGCAGTGGGAGAGGAATGGGGATGCTGAGAGAGCAGGCAAGAGGTTAGCCAATGGGAGCACTGGGAAACTAGTTTGCAGTTTTACTGTTGCTGTCTTTAATGTGGCAGTTTTGTGAGACCTGACCTTTCTTCCCCATCACCCTCTGCAGCTACTTGTCACAGAAACCTCGTATTTGTGGGTTAGCATGCTCATGATATTACCATTCTGTGGTATTACCAGCTCTCATTTTCACAATTATCATGGCATACGCAGTATGTTTTCTGTGTAGGTGTCTCAACAGAATTACCTCTGAACTGGTGTTTGGAGCTGCCATAGTGTCTGAAAATGGGCTAGTATGGCATAGCCTGTGAGTTATGTTCAGACTAAATGGACTTGGGGACAGGAAGCATGAAGTCAGTGATTCTTGAGGTTCATTCAGTCTGGCCAGGAGGAACTTTGCATTGCTTGGTCTATCCAGAGATTGGAGGCAGGATGAGTGGGCAGAGGCAGAGGAAGTGTAACAGCCACTTTGACATCTTGAATTGCTTTTGTACCACGTCCTGTGCAAAGTTGAGTATGTGGCAGCAGTCTTCAGTAAACAGGATCTTGGCTGTAGGATTTAAGTAAAAAACATTTTTAGCTGCACCATACAAATACATGTTATTGAAAGTATCAAACAGTGCTATATTTTCACAAATGTGTTCAACTTTAGATTTTGGAAGAATGGATGTTCTCTGCTGCCAGCTTTTTCTTCTGTTTGTTTCTTCCATAAATCTGAAATGATAGTGGGGACTTTGTGCAGCCAAGCACTGCTGGTGAATGGATGTTGGAAAAAAGAATGAGAAGCCACAGTGGTATGGAAGAAATCATGTGGTTACAGCTATCTGTTTGAAAAATAAACATCCTTTTTACCACTTCCCCACAAAAATGCTTTTGTATCTGGAAAAAATACAGAGCTAAGACAGATAGAATACTGAAAGGAGTTAACATCTATACACAAAAGACATCACTGCATGTAAATACAGCATTTAACAAAGCGTTTCACCTGAGAGGAAAAATCTGTCATTACAGACGAATTTGGAAATTAAAACAAATCTATGGAAGGGAATCTAGCAATATAATTGAAAATTAAATTTTATTTAAATTTCTTACAGTACTCTGTACTGACTAAAAATTATTGACATTAATGCATGGAAAGGGAAAGGAAAAAGAATACATAAACTTACTGAAACAAAATTATAAACAGTGTGTGGCTGGGTTGAGGACTGTCCCTGGTTATGGAATATTTTCTAGTTGTTTTTTTTTTTTTTTCCTTTTCTTCCTTAATGCAATATTTTGTATGCCATCCACAGTCATCCTGTCTTACACCGTCTTTTTTATTTCTATTTTTCCAATTGAATTTCAAGAATAGAGGTGCAAAGTGACGTTTTCAAAATCCCAAGCTAGGGCATGGAAGGCATGGTATTTAAGCTCACCATATGAAAGATACTCAGAAGACAAAGGTGTGTATTTTAAAATGTGTATTGTATCAATGACATGAGTTTATCTCTCCAAGTGGAGCATTTTTTTCAATAACACAGTATTCTGAATGAATTTTTGATGAAAGACTGAGCAAGAGTCATTAATATTCCCTCAGAACAAAAGGAGATCTTTACTAATGTCAACTATCATTCCTTTTTTCTCTGTATTCCAAACACCATCTTACCATTCCTGACATTCCACTGGACTGCCCAGGGTAAATGCAGTCATATGCTGATGTTCATGCTGATATATTTTGAACAAACACTTTTAGGTATTTAAAATACGTTTTTTAAAAATTAATGTTAATTTATTAAATGAAAGATTTAATAAAATCTAGGACACCTAGATGTCAGGACATCTAGATGTCCTGAAAGGAGGTGATGGGAAACTGAGAAACCATGTAGGGAAATACTGGGCTGTTCATTTAGAACCAAGATATACCCTCTCTTTGATTCTTCAGATGAGCGACACAGAAGAAGAGATTCCTGCATCTTTATGAATCTTAAATGCTGGCAGACAGTATTTGGTATAATTTGACTCAAAATCTAGATATTCCTTTTCATAATGAAGAAAGACGTGAAAAACTTTAGTCTATCTCTGGTTAGATTTGAATTAAGACAAATGCATGTTTCAGTATATAACAGGTGTTAGAGGAACATTATTCCATTCCAAATTATTTTTTTCCCATGGATGGAGAATATATAAATAGACATTTTCCATACCGATGAGTACATTTACTGGTTTTGGCAGGGTATAATCTGCAATTCAGAATGCAATAAACAGAATCATACTGTGGCTAACACATCTTCTTTTCCTCATGGTAAAAGAAGGAAACGTAGTTTTTCTCTGTTAAGAGGTTTACTTAATGATCTTATCTTCTATTTATACCTATTTGATTTTAAAGTTTTCTGAACTTTAGCTTTTTTTTCCAAGATCTACCCAGCTCCAAAAAAAATAAAAACAACCCCCTTTTTTTTTTTTGATTCTGGAATACCTGTATTGATTACATCAGCAATCAAAACGTACCAGCTACTGTATCTCTCTTTACAGCTTACCTGAAGAGATCCTGTCTTAAGGGGTTCTGAAAATAAGTTTTATGTTGATAGTGACTTCAGCAGTTTCTTATTTCAGTGCCTTAGATAAAACAGGTTTCTATAATCTTGTGTTCTTCAGGTTATTGTCAGTTGAGTGTGAGTTGTTCCAAAGCTTGCATGAAGTTAACATGTTAATAATGAGAATTGTTTTTCATAGATAAGATTATTTTGTAATTAATTATGGAAAGAAGTTATCTCCAGTTGAAGATAGTCTGTAAAAGAGTCCAGGTAATGTTAAATAGAATACTGAATTTGTTCTAAAATTTAATACTAACACTACCTTTGCTTTGTACAAGTAAATATTCGCACTTTTGTCTAAAATATTGAAACACAGAAACAACAAGGCTATTGTTTCTTTAAACATAATAATGCAGATGCATAGGCATTTTCCATTGCTTGCCAATATATAGTGAGTGCTGAGTGCCTGTAATATTTTTTACTGTTTATGAATTCTGCTGGTTTCATACATGAGAATTGAATATGGTAGAGAATTTCACATATATTTCATCTTAAACATAATTCTGATTTGGCAGAACTGGAACCTTAGGGATTACTTGTGTGGTCCATATTGATGGAAAGATAATGGCTGTCTATAATGGGATGAAAACTGCTGTTTGTGGGTTTTGTGGGTTTTTTTTGTGGTGTGTTTTTTTTTTTCTTTTCTTTTTTTTTTTCTTTTTTTTTTTTTTTTTTAATTTTAGAACATAGAGCATGTTTACTTTTAAACAGTCCTTCTTTCTTTTGTGGCTAGAATACAAGGGATGAGTAGTGGATTAAAGCACATAATTAACTTGAGTCCCCAGCAGGATGAATTATAGTTTGTAGTGGACAGAAAATCTATGAGGAATGTTCATATTCTTGCATTGTCTGAAAGACATTTTACACTAGAAGAAACAAATCACAACGGAAATTATGTGCCTTTCAGAGGAAAGCAAAGCAGCAAAGACTAACAGGTTTGAGGAGGAAGTTGGAGCAAACCAAATTTTATGTAATAAAATTTGATTTTGATTAACTTGGATGAATTGCAAATTCATCTGGATCTCTGCATATGGATAAAATTAATTTATCTGCTTGCACAACGTATCTATACATCTATTAAGTCATAACTGTGATAAAGATGATATTTTTACAGTTAAAATGCAGGTAGAATCAGCCTTCAAAGAAAAAGCTAATTGTAGTTTATGAAGTTAAATCTTAATATTTTGTTTGGCTCAAGATGAGGAAGAGTACATATTGTTCAGGGTTGTTAAACCTAAGTGCAAACTTAAAATATGTAGTCATTTTCTCTAGTTTACTTGTTTGTTGTTTTTTTTTTTTTCTTATGTTTTAAAAGACTTTTAAAAGATTCTATGAGATTCAGGAGATCACAGGGTGTCAGGGGTTGAAAGGGACCCTGGGGATATTTGAGTCCAACCCCCCTGCCAGAGAAGGATCATACAATCCAGCACAGATCACAAAGGAACGCATCCAGGCGGGTCTTGAAAATCTCAAGAGAAGGAGACTCCACAACCTCTCTGGGAGCCCATTCCAGTGCTCTGTCACCCTTACAGTAAAGAATTTTCTCCTGATGTTAAGGTGGAACTTCTGTGCTCCAGCTTATACCCATTCCCCCTTGTCCTATCACATGGCACAAGTGAGAAGGAGCTGCCCCCTCCTCCCAACACTTTAGCCCTCAGATATTTATAAACATTTATCAAATCCCCTTTCAGTCTTTTCCAGACTAAAGAGCCCCAGGTCCCTCAGCCTTTCCTCCTAAGGGATGTGTTCCAGTCCCTTAATCATCTGTCCTTTGAAGTCACCCTATGCTTTCTAAAATGTAAGTCTTAGAAATTGGAGTGTCACTTCTCTAGACTTGGTCTTGACAAAGCGGTAGTTGTTTATTCTCCACTGTTAACAGTTTCATGTAGGGTGATTTGTGTTGTCTCTCTTGAAAGTGATTAACAGCTATATAAAACTACCTTTTGGCAAGTAATTGCTATTATTTTATTTTTTTTTATTTAACGGAGTTCATGAGCACTTATACTTTTTATACATTACTTTGAGAATTTGTCCTTAAATGCTGATAGTCTGATAAATGGTATCTCCATCTGCCTCTACATCTTTCTGAAGTTATCCAGATACTATGCAGAAAAGGTACGGGGGCTGGTTCACTGGTCCATCATTGTAAAAGTTTTGATATTGAAATGTTTTCCATGTTGTAAATTAAAGTCTGGTAATCTGTCTGCTTAAATTAAGAAGTAGAAGATCTTACATCCACAAAAGATTTGGATGCTGGTGTGAGCTGTGCAAAGAAGTTCGTTCTCAAAACTCTGTCTCACCATGTGTTTTAGCAGAGAGCAGAGTTGGAAGATCTGTTACAGCATCATGTAGGTATTCAGCATCCTCCCTCCAAATGGTCCTCTGTCTGTCCATTGCTTGCAGCCCATCAGAGCACCCTGTTTGATGCCCTTAGATCAAATTTGGATCCTGCTTGCCAGCCACTCTGCAACTGCCGTGTATGTGTTGCAGACATGCTTGCTCAAGAAACAAGAGTTGGATGTTTAGGGAGGGAAGGCCTTATAACCATTTTTATGTCAGTTGAGATGTGATGGCATTCCTCTAGGAAGTGATAGATGCTGCTCCAGGTATTTGAATCGAGAGTTGAGTGGCTTAATGCTGACTGTGATGGGCTTCCTGACATTTGCTGACGTGGCACTGCGGCGTAGACAAGAACAAAAGATTCACAGGCCAGAGAAGGGACTCAGGAGGGAGCAGGGCTCTCTGGCTGAATCCTGTGGTTATCATGAAGTAGGTACAAGGTATCTATCTGGGTTCTGGCTGCTGCTCCAAAGGCTGTGTGTTTAATGATGGTGAAACAATAAGGTTAAACTCCTTATTAGCCTTACAGTCAATGTGAAATTAACATGACTTGTGCTCTGATATTATTTTTTTACCTCAGTTTGATTTTTAGCTGTGGAAAGTTTTAACATCTTAACCCCCCCCCCCCCCGGGAAGCTTTACTCAAGTACTGTGCTAATACTGGGTGTTAATATCCTAGGATTTAAATATAAGCTTGGGGAAGCTGAGTCCGATATATTTTGAATGTCTACACAGAGCATATTATAGCTGCCTCTTCATCCTGCAAAGAGATGGTTTAAAATTGTTAAAAGGAAGTGAAATGTGCAGTTACTTCTGGGGCTGTAGAATAGCATCCTGTATGTAAGATTAGGCACTTCCAGCCCCCGGGGTTTGCAGTTTTGTATTACAGATTATCGTTACTGAGTGCACTTTTCCTGATGAGATTGAGAAATTTCTTTAGCTGTAGTATAAAGCTGCCAAAATACATTTACCACAGACCTGAAGGCAAATATAATTCTTCCAGAGGCAGCATCAGGCTTTGGAGGTGTTTTTTTTTTTGCTGAAAGGCAGGCTCAGACTTTCCATGACATCATCAGAGAGATAAAAAGACAAAAAGCTCTTCAAAGCTAGGCCTTAGGCTCTAACAAATTAATTCTCTGGTGATGGTTTATGTATGTAAGAAATGAATAAATATTTACAAAAATGCAGTTTAAATAGAACCGTAACCAACTAGACTTGAAGGTAACTTTTTAATAACACCTATTATTTTGAATTCAACATAAAAACCTCCTAATATAATTTTAATTTAGACTTCAGAAGGCAAGGAAGGAACATGGTATTTTGTCTCTTTTTCTATAGTCCAGTCTTCAGAGAGGTTATTTTGCTTATTTCTTGCCAAATAGTTACTGTCTTTAACTCAGTAGACATTGAAATTAATTTGCATAACAAGTAACTACACTGTTATTTTAACTCTATGTTGCACATAAACCCCGTTGCTTACTAATTGTAAGTTAGTATAAGGTCCTAAATGGAAGACTGCTCTGTTATTCTGTTCCCCCATTTTTTTTTCTCACTTTTTAAGCTATATTAACAGTAAAATTAGTTTAACAGATAGCAAAATGTTCTAGAAAAAAACCCCCTATCTTCAAAGCTAGCATGTAGAGCATATAGTCTAAGACTTAGGTTATGCTGGATCTGACTTAAAAATACCAGTGGAAAAGAGACGGGAAGAGTCCTGAAGAGAAGCTCTATGGTACCAGCATTAAAACTGTAGGTCTAGGAGTTAAGAAATCTTGGTTCATCACAGGCTTCCTTTCTTACTGTGGAGATGCTGCTTTACTTGATGGCTTCTTGTTCTCCACCTTGTAAAACAGAATCACAGGTATATAGCAACTGAGAAACGCTTGTAGAGTTGTGATTTGTTGTAGTCTGAATTCTCTTTACAAAATTCCAGATATTTAAAGGAGACTTAAGACAGCTTGTTGTCTGAATCAAGTTTGCTGCACTTCCCAAACCTCTGGTTATACTGTGATCATCAAGTAGCTGTAAGTCCGCAGTATGATCTAGAGCAGGTTTTTTGGTTGGGCTAAATTAGACTTACCTGGACTTATGTAAGCTTGCCTCCAGCCTAGTCCTCAAATACCTGAGGACAGGGGGAGGACTTGGCTTGCTCTGTATCAGTACCCTCCATAGAAGATGTTAGCCCTGTATTTATGAAAGTCTATAAAAACCTTATCCATAAGAAGCCATTTGAGTATAAAGTAGTTACTGTTCTTTAATGTTGTTAACAGCAGCGAATGATTGTGCCCAAAGGTGGTATTTCTAGATAATTTGCAGTGTATAAAATGTTGCTATATTATTTCTTTTGCCTTCCTCCTCTCAGAAGGTACTTACTGCATTATTTCATGTGGTGCAAGCATTAACCTTCCTTGATTTGAAGAACTGTGATTGTGTGCTTTTAATGTGGTAATTTAGATGTACTGTGTTATATGAAGAGCACTGTAGGGCTAAATTTTTATTATTAATTATAGGAACTATTTTTTCCTATAGTAATATTTGAGAACTGAGGTTTTAATAAGTATTATGATGGTGCTTTATAGATCGAATAGCATGCTTACCTAGAAGTACCAGTATCAAGATAACTGCAAGTTTAATTTCCACTGATGTCATTGGAATTGCTTGTTCTCATGGGTAACCAGGTCTGACTCTATAAAGTGGCTGGAGCAAGACGTACCAGGTTTGTATCCACTACTGTTTTGAGAAAACAATTCAGACTAGAAGATGAGGATCTAATGTCAAAGCAAATTATGTAACTGATAAAGCAGAACAGCCTTATCATCATTTCTGGGTGAATGATGGAGCAAAATGAAGCCAATTTAAAAATAAGGCATTCTTCTGCTAAAATCTGCACTGCTTCTCTGGGAAATGCTAGACCAGCTCTTATTTGATCTATGCAATAGAGATTTCCACGGGGAAGAAAAATTTGCAACTAAGCTATAGACAATAATTAAAGTAAAATATGAAGCTTTATGTAACTTGATTTAAAAGACTAGAAAAAAAAGAGATTATGAATCATTTTAATCTGCTTCAGATATTCAATTAAATGCTTAAAAAATATGATGCACATTTCTCTGAATATAAAAATATGTTACTAAATGCAAGTCAACATTTCTAAATCAGGTTTGCCACTTCACCAATGATATAAGCAGAAATGTATTTGTCGGTAGATGATGGAAGATGATGTTTTCATCATCTTGTCACCGTTGTCATGGAAACTTGTGTGTATCACTGTTAAACAGAGTGTACGTGAGGATCTAACATTCCTGTGACTATTGTATTTTTAGTGCATTTTCTTCAACGCTGTAGTCAATGCTTAAGAACTTGTAAGTTGCTCTCCTGAATTACAACCATGAACACAATTACAGGATTAGGCTATCCAGAGAGCCCTTAATATAGGGTTCTTTGCTATAAGATTCTTTTCAATACAGGGTTATGAACAGTTGTATTTCCAAATCCATTGAAATCTATTATAAGTACTTCAAAATAACATTTACTCTATTCAAGCAGACTATTTTGTCACAGCAGCTTTTTGGAAAGAATGAGCTATCCATCAGTCATTATAAACTCTCTGTCTTGAAAATTATGGATATTTTCTGAATGTGCATTTTATATATTAGGTGCTTTGTCTTTGAATACACTGCTAAATTCACAGTGCAGCTCTTGCGTAAAGTTTTCTTAACCTCTCATGCACAGAATGGTACACTGAGAGGGAAGCTTGACTGTGACAATCCAGATTTAAATCCTCCTCGACACAAAGTGTGTTTTCTAGTTTACATCTTACGATGGGCAAAGTAGAAAAAAAAGATAAACTAGTTTCTGCAAATGAAAATTAAGAATAAGTGATTTTGAGCACAATCAGGGTGTTGCATGTTTTACATAAATATGGTATTATTTTTGTCTTTGACTCTTAAGATTTCACAATACACCTGCACAAATTATTTATGACTTGAAATTCTTGTCTTGATCATAAAATGAAGTTACTTAAACAAATTTTTCACCATCAAACAAGTGACTTCTGTTACTTCGAATATATTATTTATTTTTTTTTTCTCCTGGCCTGTTTAGTTGCATCTTTTCTGTTTTGGGGATTTTTTGGAAGACTGTTCTGAAATTGTAAACCTATGATTTTAAATAGCTCTGAATGAAGAATGGTGCTTTTGTTTTAGTGTTAACTATCTGTAGCAATTTCATGGAAATTGAACTTACTTGAGAATCACAGTAACGTGAAATGTTTCAGACTAGGAAAGTTATAAAGGTGTTTTTTTAAAGGTATATGTTACTTATGGTATTATTCCCTCCAGAGAGAGTATGACTGAGGTTACAGTATTAGCTCTATCTAAACTCAAGAAGTGCAAAAGTGTTGAGAAGAAAAAGCTCAATTAAATACATGTAAAATAAACCATTGTGGTTTTTGTTTCTAGAAAAATGCATTAGTGAAGTAGGTGAAGGTTACAGGCTGGTTGGATGCATTTAAAACTGAAATGAAATTAATAGTAAAGGCCCAGATTTCTCTTCTTGCCCTGGGAAATTCTGTCAATTCAGGCAGTTGAATTTGAAGTAATGCTAAAAGAAAAATTCCTGGTAAGTACACATACTCAGTCTGTATGGCTAAGAAAATGCATGCAAGAGTCTGTATATAAGCCAAATATATCTTTCTGTTATTTCAGATTACAGTAAGATGTATATGAATATATAGTCAGTGAAAGGAGAAAGGGAATGTCTTCAGTTTTTTAGGATTTATTGAGGCAAAATAAAACTTGTTACTGACTTCATACCTTTTACCTACAATCATTGATAATTTTAGCCGTGGTATATAGCAAAGTAAAATTTCCAAATTCTTCTTATATATAGTCCTGGTTCTTTCTTCCATAGGATTTAGGTTTGGATAAAATGAAAATTTTGTGCATGGGAACCCTTGATCTATTATCTAAACTTTTCTCCATTTGAAGACTTCTAAGAGAAAAGCTGTAACTTCTCTGTTGAAGCTGTAACTTCTGCTAAATGTGATTTTCCTGTTATGGATAGTAGTAGCCAAGGTGGCTGATAATTTAATTTTCTAGCCATCTTTTGTAGAACAGCCTTATGAAATCTGAGCCACAAGTTGCAGGGCAGAAGGATAGCTTCTGTGTGTCCTGCTCTCCACCAGCTACAGGGGACTTGTGTACGGGTTGCTCAACTACTTGCGTCCAGGCATCGGGGCTCCAGTTTTGTTGGTACTAGGGATAAATGTCTTGACTATTTGTTGTTGTAATGGTGCTAGGAAGGGGTGGGGAGTTCTGAAGAGCCTCAGCTGTTATGACCCAGAGCTGTTATCTCTGATGAATTCCCATACCTAGTTGGACACTTGAGTAAGGGCTGGAGGGTTTTGTGACACCTGGCAAGAAAGGCAGATGCCACAGCTCTGTCAGGAAGAATACATTAAACAGTTGCAATTCAGCCAAATGTGGCTGATTGTGTTCTTGGCTTCTCATACGTCAACCTGTGAAGAGCTGTAGGAGAGGTACATTTTTCTGGTTAAACTGAAAATATTGATGGGGTAGAAAGACCATCTTCCCCAGTGCTGAGAATTTAATTTCTTCACAAATTAAAAATTAGAAAGAAAATAGGTGAAACTGTATATCATATTTAGGAAATAACCATCTTTGAGAGTTAAAGGCTATTGTGCAAATGTAGTAGGCAATTATGAATATTGTCAGAAAAATGAAGCTGAGGTTTTGGTTTCTTTTAGAATACATTAGTGTCTGAAAAAGCTTTGTGCAGATTTATTTCCGTGTATTGTTGCTGATCACAGCCAGGGTTACATCTGCAAGGCACAATCTTGTGCCCTGATGAATACTCCCTTTTCTGAATGGGTTAATTTCTCAGGTTAATTAGCTGTGTGGGAAAGAGGTTATTAATGCAGGTGGTGTCATTCTAGCATAACTACACTGCTTCTGGTAACTGGGTTAGAATGGATATTATGATATGAGACTAGTTGTACCATACAGACATCTTACATGTTCTCTCCTGTAGATCCAGTTGGGCTAGACAGTGTCTCTGTGAGTATGTGTTTGCAAAAAATGTCTTTATTAGTGTATGCATTAGGCATTTTCTGGAATTCAGAAGTCAATATTCTAACACCTTGTTTCTGTTTTTCTTTAAAATACCATTTCCACCTTCTGCTTTACCAAAATCTTAAATAAAATAATTTCTATTGAACAAAGATCTTAGAATTGTGAGATATTTGCAGGTCTTGAAGTGTTGTTGCTAAATCCAGTGTTAATGATCTGAGAGATACAAGCTTGTGGGTAAGCTTTTTCTCTAAATAGAACTATCTCTTGAATTTCTGTTGTTAATTGGTATTTCGTGTTCAGGGGAAGTTAAAACTGTCGGGCTGTGATCCCTCACTTTTTCTGTTTGTGATTGTGGTGCTGATAGCCTGACTATGAACTTCCTTGTGCAGGGCTGCTAGTAACTTCCAGTCTGACAGATGAGTATTTCTAGAAATGTGAAGTGATTGAATCTCAACGCTTACAAATGCCCTGTGTGCTTTTTGAAAAGAGACCACCAGCTGCGTTGTTTTGAATTAACTGTACTTATTTCGGTGATGTGTGTGTCTGTCCAGTGAGAACAGAAAGTAACATTTTCATTTCAGGGATGACTGTGTATTGATTTTTAACTCCTTTGAAACAGGATAGCAAAAGCACTAAAACTTTATCCCTGTTTTTACTGGGTCTTCAGCCCAGAATTGAAATGAGTATATTTATAATGTGTATATACCTCTCACTATAATGCTTTGCAGATGTTTTAGCTGAAAGACTGCGGTCCTTAACTTCCAGCCTATGTTCAAGTACCCCATGAGGAACTCTGCATTAAATAAGTTTGAGATTGTGATGTTTCTGGTACTATTTCTAGGACAAGCACAGTTTCTGCTGTTGTGTGAAGTAGTAAAGAAGTCCTTTCAGCTCAGCAGTACGTGTGGATATTGCAGATCTCAGAAGGCTTTTGGGGATTATGCCAAAAAAGCCCAGTGGTGTTGTTTGTTCAGCAACAAAACTGAGCATCACTGCTAAATTGTTATGTGTATCAAGGCCAATAATAAGATGAAGCCTTTTAACTTGCTGGGTCAACATCTCCCAAATGTATTTCTTAACAGATTGGTAAAGGGACAAGGAGATGGCAAGACTTTGGCCAGATGAGGACACAGCTGTGTGTCATCAAAGCAGGAGAGCTGCACAATTGTGTGCCTGAACCATTTGCCTGCAGGGTCAGCTCATACTCATGGGAACCTGAGCTCCTTTATATACCCCATGTTTCTTCCCCTTCTGCCTCCTCAGCAGATACGCATTTAGACTGAGTACTTATATAATGTTCTGTGTCAAAAAATAGTACATTGACACAATTGAATGATGGCTGTGTGGGGACATTCAGCTGTCTCATAGGATAAACCATATAGTTTGCTTCTAGAAGGCTTGTCCCCTCTATCAAACGTTCATACACAGTGGAGGTTATGTATGGCAAATACTGTGCTTCTCTGAACAATCTGATCAATATACAGGGTTTTTTTTTTGATTCTGTGGTTGTCTTCTTCAGCAAAATATGCTCATTCTTAAGGCTAAATTTGAGCTGAGATGTGAAACATCTATGCAGCGTGGCTGGAAGTAGAAATGTGGAGGTATACCTTACAAAGTTTGGATGACTTCTTACTGGGTACTTCCCTGAAGAACCCAGTTCTCCCTTTTGTATGCTTATTCAGATATCTATAATGCAATAATAAACACTAATTGTGCCATGCCCTGTACGCATACAAATAGTGCGTATACACAGCCTAGCAGTCCATTACAGTGTTTTCTTAAAATTCTGTACAACTGGATTTTGTGTAATCTGTGCTGTTTCATGCCATAACAAATGACTATGGATTATTCCATTATATACAGTGGAAAATGTTTCAGAAGCATCTGTTCAGAGGTTTTGGCTAAAATGCAGGTTTTGCAGGTGAAAAATAATTTCTAATGAAGCATACTTCACAATTGTTTTAGGGTTGTAAAACTCAGAGTTTTAACTGCGTCTTTATTCAGATGAGATTCAGTACTTTTAAAGTAGTTTTAAAAAGGTTTGTAAAAATACACAAACACTTGCAATGCTAAACATGCCTGTGGATCCTAGATTATTTATTGCCTCTTCTGGAAGTAACTTAAGCTTGTTCTTGACCTGCAGGATGCTAATACATTCCTAATGCGCTTCTAAACCGTGCAAATCTTAAATGGTGTATGTAAGAAATTCTTCCCTGAATTATATCTGGATATATTTTATTTCCAGGCTTGCATTATTGCACAGTGAATGTCATCTGACAATATTCAGTGTTTTTAGGACGTTGAAAAAAAGGAATGGAATTTTATAGTCTCTTACTGCATCTGGAACATTGAAGAGTGCCATCTTGAGTAAATTGTGTATGGTTTGGTTGATACTGTGATATTTCTTTCCCTTATGTCCTTTGCACATAGTATTATATTTTTCTTTAATATAATGAGTCACAGCAGCTGTTTTTGTGGTCTTTATATTATGGAAGTTACATGGGACATAGCATATTTGAATGCTCAGTTATGCTTGACCCACATAATGCAAAACCAGGAAAAAGTGAATTCTGTCAAAACAGTTAAAGATCATAGAATAGAATAAAGTAGAATAGAATGGAACAGAATATTTCTGTTGGAAAGGACCTACAAGGATCCCAAAGGAATCATGCTAATGACCAAAAGGAATCACGCTAAAGATTATGCAGAAACCATTGTAGGAAGACCACAATTAATATATAAATTTTGTTTTGTCCAGTTGCTGAAAAACCACCAGATATAATGTAAGCATGTTAAAAAGCTGAACATCCACTTTTCTCCCAAAAGCTGAATAATTTTGACTTTGTCAGTTTGACCATATTTGCTTTTGGGTGCAAAAAATAGCAAAAGATTTCCCCATATTCAGCAGGCTTTGCAGCTACTAATAGCTTTTCTCCAATCTTTTAAATATTTTTCAATGTCTTCACTTAAAAAACATATTAAATATGGGAAGGAAATGGAAATGAACTGTGCTGGCAGAATATAGTATTTGCAGTATTATCACAGAAATCCCCAAATGAAGACTTGGTGCTGCATTTCTGTCTGGCACTTCTGTAGGTACTCTTGCCTCCTTAACATGTGGTCCTTGAAATAATGCGTGAGTCTGTCATTTACAATTGTATTTGCTGTGTCCATAACCTTCAAAAATTACCTGTTACTGTGAATACCCATCTCATAAGACTAATCCATTTGTGTCTACAAGGATGAAACATCCAGAGTTCCAAAAGTATTCAGCATAAATTACAGGTAATCCTCACCTCTACAAACCAGACTTCTAGGTTTCAGTTTGAACTTCAACAATCCAAATCCAAATCTGAATTTTAGGACCTCATATTTGAAGATCTTGAAGTTTTCTGTACTATTCATATATAAAGAATTCTGTCTCTTGGTTATTATAGACTGAAAACATTTTGTGCCTTTGTTCTTAATACTTTTTTCAGATTTTTCATTTCTTAACTGAGTGAAATGCTGTATTCTTCTTCTTTGAAATGTTTCTTTTTCTAAGGTAATGTGTGTTTTTAAATAAGCTCTAAGGACATTGTGTTTGGACACAAGTACTTAAAATTCTTCAAAGAGGTTTTTTAAGAGGACACAATCCTTCTATCTTTGCCTGATTGCAAAGCTGTGCAGTGGTGAATCACTTTGCTAGATGAATTTGAAAATCATGATCTCTATAAAATGAGAAATACACAAGGGGTGCTTTGGAAAGAAAAAAATGTTAGATCATTACTCCAAGTGGTCCTGTAATACCTCCTTGCTTGTTTTACAGAAGCAAACACTGTGACACTGTATCCATCAGCATAAGGACATCTTTCAGTTTCATTGCAGCTGGAGTCAATGACTTCATACTGGAAGTACTGGTTTTGACACTACAGACCATGACCGTTTTTAGCAGTGAGCAGACATTCATGTTTGTGTAAATGCATAGCCCTCTATGCTTGTAAGTATACAGACATATTTGTATCTATGTATGCACAGGTTTAACCTTCAGCTGACATAATATGCAAAGCATTTCAGGAATTTTATATGCTTGATGGAAAAGGAGTATTTCCTGAAAAATATACTAGCTGTTACATTTACTGAAAAACAAGAATAGTGTGCTTTTTTTTCAGTCAAAACACTCTATTATTGTACAACCAAAATAAAGTTTTGTGGTAACTGGTTTTGGAGTCAGTGATGCCTTGAGTCTTAGAACTTGGCAGTTTTCCTGTAACCCTATAGTCATGTTTCCCCCTTTAAACCTGTTAATTTTACTAAATTACTTATGTTATGAATTAACTGCATCACAGTATTTTAATCGTGTCCATAGTAATTTTAAAAATAGTTGACTGGGATAGGTCATTTAATTATACTTTATCTGTAAGAAGGCATTAGCTCTGCTGTGCCTGATAGCTAGCAAGGCCATCTGCAATGCCTTTCAGTTCACTCACACTGAATTGTTCAGATAAAGACTGTCAAGTGCTGCCTAAATAAGGAGGGAACTTTGGTAGAGTTAAGTGCGGTGGAGGGCACAAATGAAGCATTGATTCCAGGCGTGCTGTAGGCTCTGAGCTGTTTCCTGCAGAGCTGAACCTTTTTAGACTTTTCATTTTTGTTTTCTGCAAAGTATTAAAATGCGAGTATCTGTTGTTCAGGATCTCAGGGAAGATGAAAATGAGGATGGGGAAGAAGAACAACAGGTGAGTTAAACCCCAGTAGCTTTGAAAAGTACTTTTTTCCTTCTATTCTTAACCTTTTAGGACAATAAACCTGGAGTGATTACCTTTCTCTTACAGGTCTTCCTCAAGCCTGTTATTGAGGACAGAAATATGGAACTGGCCCGAAAATGCAGTGAAATTATAAGTGATGTAAGTGACGGTGACTATTTGCATCCTTGCATTTGCATTTATTTTTTCAAGTGAGTTTATATTTACAGTACATATTTTTTTAGATACATGCAGTGTGGCATCTGCCCATCCAAGGCTCAAATATAAATATAAAAGCATACAAAAAAAGAACAGCTTGCTCTGATACCTTAAATTATCAGCCACAAAAGGATAAGCTTTTGAAAGTACTTGGGACAGTATGAAGCATAGGCCCTAGAAAGGACAATGTTCCAAAAGTGAGTCTGACACCAAGAGTATCTCCCATAAGAACATCTTGGCTAATTTAATTGGGAAAATGCAGTATTTTTTCCAGTTTTAGTCTAATCCTATGAAGTTTTATTGGTTGGAACAGAACTGGCTGCCAGTATACTTAGCTGTAAGGAGGGATAGTAAAAATAAAATAGATAAGTTTTGAGCATTACCTATTGGCCTATGGTGATAGATGCTCAAAACAGCTTGGCAGATTATTGCTGACTTACACTTGTAGGAAGAATCCACTGAAATCCTAGAATATCTTTAAAAAATTTATAGCTAGCAAATTCTTGACTTAGTTACTATAGATTTTTGAAACTGTTGATCGGATACGGACATCCTATGAACATATAAACATCCAAGACTTTTAAAATTAGAGTAAATCCAGTTGCTTCATTGTAGCAGCATCAAATTTACCTTGGTGGAAGTTTATTTCTGTGTCCCTCTGGAAAGTTGTGTCTGAAGAGTCCCTTTGTCCCTTCATGTGAATGGGAATTGAGTGAAATTTCTCCTGTGAGGATGGTGGTTGGCCGTGGAGGAGACATTACGGAGGACAAAGTGACTTGGTTTAACAGGTGGTCTTCTAAAGAAACTGAAAAATAATGTCTTGCTCATTTTGTGTTTTAATCTGATATTTAAATTTGCGGTGTTACTGTTCAAGGTCAATGAGCATGTTGATTTATGAGAACAGATCATACAGAATCTGCACTTAAGGTATATATTATTAGGGGTTAGGTATCAGAGAAGGAGATGTAATTCAGAGAAACAGTATCTGGGATGTGTAGGTATTATAATGATGGCTTGAAAGTGGGACTTGACAAGGTCAAAATCTCCTTTTTGTCCATACACTTTTAATACTTTAATTTTTACAGAAAGAGTGGTGAAAATGGGATAGATCCTTAAGAGGAGCTACCAAGAAGGTTCCCTTGTAATATCAAGATACTTTAAGAAGTAGTAGAGATTATTTATATTTTTACTGTTGGTTATCTACATGTTTTCTTTGGGAAAATAATGGCATATGGTACAATAAGTGCTTGTCAACTCATGTAAAAGCCAAAATGAAAATGAACCTGGAGCGCTTATCTGACCCAAAACACATTTAATGGCTTCTATGCAACTTGTTTCTAAATAAAGGCAAAAAAATCTATAAAAACTATGGAAGAAGTATTTTCTTTAATTGGAAAGGAATTATTACTGTGCTGTGTACACTTCAGAATTAATATTTGCCATGATTGTTAATTAACTTATAAATGGAGTAGCTGTATTTTCTCTGATTTTCTGCAAGGACTTTGGAGCCAAGGTGAGTAACTAGGTCAAGGCAGGTTTCTGAAGACTATAATGGTTCAGGAATATGGGCTTTTACTGAAAACTTGTGATGCGTTGAGCCTGCAAGTTTGTTAGATTTTCCTTGAGATATGTAAAACATAAGGGCAAGGTGTCATCAATCCTTTCAAAGCAGTTGTAATGTGGTCTAGCTCAATTTAATTTCAAAGAAGAGACTCTGTTTAAAAATGGCATCCACTTTTAGAGCCTTATTCAGCATCTGCTGAAATCACTAGATTTTTCTTGATTAGCTTGAATGGAATATGTGTATGTATAGGCGTGAATATTGTTTCCCATAATTTTTGCTATAATTGGAATTTCTTATGACCAGTGAAGCCCTTTGTGCTGGGGAGTAAGTTCCTCACCCTGCACACTTCATTGTGGAGACCAAAAAACTGCAGGGAGTTTTCATTTTTGCATTTGAGTTTTCACTCATTAACATTCAGAACTGTTTTGTGTATCCTTTATCATTTTAGCGTGGCTTTTTGTGCAAACTGCTGTTTGTGTGGATCTGTTGTTGGTGTACATGTGCACAGTTTATGTGTGCAATGGCTTTATGGGGCTTGCAGTTTGGCCCTCAGATGACCTTGGGACAGCAGCCCGTGTCCTTGCTGACTACCAGACTGGGTGATTGTCATTTTCTGCCATGGGAGCTGTCAGCACAGCTCCTCTGTCAGAACGCAGTGCCAGGAATGCTCATGACTTGAGATGCCAGGGTTGCTTTGCACTTGCCCTGCATTCTTTGCAGGCTGACTGTAATTTGGCAACATGGTTTTAAACAGTGTTAAGATGGCAGCCCGTAGTGCATGTGTAACTGTCAGCCTTGAACTCGATGTAGGGGAAGTTGCGAAGTGTTTATGTGCTCTGCTTCTTGAGGAAATCCCCATTTTCATTTGAGGTTGGCAGATGTTTGTTCTGTGGCTGTGGTACCCCCTGGATTGTTTCTCCCTAAAGCCATTTCATTTAATCTCGTTTCATTATGCAATTTTATTCCACAGATGTTTTAAAAACTGTCATGTGTGTTTGATTTATATGAATTACCTTCTTTTCCATGCCTTTTCTCTTCCATATTGAAATTGAGCCTGTTCATTTGCTTGTATTTTGGTATATTTTAATCTCTTCTTTGTTTTGATTGTGTGATGTAATGTTCTGAATACTGTTTTGAGCAGAGAGGGGACTCATTATATAAGGAAAATGATCATTGACCAAGCTATCATAATCCTTTGTGGTAGAGGCAGACACTGCCTTCTGAAGAGTCTGCTGAATTTTAGTAATGTATGGTACCACTGCTTCTTTTCCCCTATAGCAAAAAGTAGTACTACTTGTTATTTAGCTGTACTTGTATGGGGTCTAACTGTGCTTTAGCATGTCTAGTTGTTCTAAAGCAAGGGCCAAAGAGATGTGGAGTCAAGTGCAAAACCAGAGTGTCTTTGCACACATACCAACAAGGTGGAGCTGTTCCTCTGGACTTAGCATTACTAAGTCACAGCCGTTAACTCAGAAGGACCTTGAGGTTCAAATTGCTGGAGACTAGTAGAATACCATGGGGCAATAATACTGGCTGCTTGCCTTGTTCTCATGCTTTTCTTTAGGTTTCTGTGGCCACAGAGAGAGAATTTAGTATTAGATGAATCTGTTGTCTGACATAGCTCAAGTCTTTAAGAGACTTTAAGGTGAGAAATGTAGGATTGCAATGGAAATCCTTAGTGTAAAAAAAAGTTCCCTTTTGGTCTCACAGAAGAGCTTGATAAGAAGGTTGAGACTTTCTCGTGGCTTTTCTAAGCTTAAATGGATCTTTGAGAGATGACAGTTTTATAACAGATCTTGGCATGATGACTGTCAACATGGTTACATCACTGATGTTGATATTAAGAACAGTTTTTCAAGTATATTTGTATTAAAGTTAGATTAATATGTGTCCCTGAGTACAAAGGAAAAGTGGCTGCTTGGATCAAGCTATTACTATCAGAGTCCTTTAGTCCACAGTCTTCTCCTGTGTCTACATCATATAAAAAGCTGTTGGGTGAGGTAACTTCTGTTGACAAGCCAGGAAGCTTCAGCCTGTTGGTCTAGTTGGATGCCCTTACTTTATAAAGTTGATCTTGTCATAGAACATCCACTAATAAAAAAAAGCGATTTGAAGCTTACTGTTTTGGTGGTTGTTTAGGAATTTTAATTCACTTTTACTGGATAGCTCTAAAGACACTCTAAAGACTCTTGCTTATGTCATTTACAATAAATACACTTTTTAAGTGCAGATGTCATGACTTCATTGTACTTAACACCATTTCATCTTCCAACCTTCTGATTGCAAGCAATATAGATGCTTCTGTATCAGGGTGGAGTTGGATCAGTTTGACCACACAGTTTGTTACATGTCCTCTATAAATTGCTCATTTGAGCCTGTGTGCATTTTGTGGCCTCTGTGGGTTACTATAATAAATGTGAATAATAAAGGAATGAGGAGGTGGCATTAGTCCTTCACTGCTTTCAGTTATTTTGAAAGCATGACCTCTGCAGCAGAATAGCTTTGATTATTTCTTCTAGTTGTGCTGTGTCATTTCTCCCCTCCCTCCCATCCTCTACCCCCATTAAGAGATACCTTAGGAAGCTTTCATGTTTGATTTTTGAATGCAATTATTGCTCTGTAATTAAAATTGATGTAATTACAGTCAGCTCTCAGATATCTGTGGGTGATTTGTCTAAGTCGTGATTGGCAAGACTCTCCATCTCCTCTAGCAGAGTCTCACCTTTATAGGAGTTCATACTGGGATTCACACGTCCCTTCTCAGCCACATCACTGTGAATGAATGTCATTCTTCAAAGACTTTTTTTTCTACCTGTTCATGTGCACACTTGCAAGTACATGTGTGCAGTAAGTCCCCGCTCGTGTTTATCATAAAACTGCCCTCTGTGTATATTGCTTTATGATTACATAGGATTACAGTGTCACATACAGGTTACATGAACCATTGGATCTGTGGGTCTCTGAGTAAAATCATGACACGCAGTAACTTTGCACTCACCAAACAGTTTTTATTTAGAATAGGCTGTAATCCACAAAGATGGGCAGTATGATTCAGTAATGAGACATAGATTCTTTCAGTAGTCCAAATGTGGATGAGCTCAATAGTAACCAAAATTATTTCCTCTGTGAGGATTATGTTGTCATCAGTTTGAGATGCATTTGGCTTTATCTAATCCGTGGACCTATCATTGGAAGTGTTCAAGGCCAGGTTGGATGGGGCTTTGAGCAACCTGATCCAGTGGAAGGTATCCCTGCCCATGGCAGAGGGGTTGGAACTAGATGATCTTTAAGGTCCCTTCCAACCCAAACCATTCTATGATTTTGTGGTGGACAGGAGCTGATTCTGTGTAAGATGACATCCTTCTCATGAATATTCCAAGTCCCTGTAGAAGAGAGTAGACTAGAACTTGTGATATCCATTAAGGATTCAAAGAAAGAGGAAATTAAGGCTGCATATTTCTGTAATGCTCAGATGCAGATCATATTGCTTCTGTCAGTGCTTGTCAGCAAGTCTACAGTGCATAAATGCAAACTGCTGTTGTGCAAAATGTGAAAATGAGGTTAGAGAAATGGTAGCAGATAATAACCATGAAAGTTTAATACTAAATAATTCAATTTGCACTGAAGTAAATTATTCTATGTTCAAAGAAAGAAATGTCACTAAAACATTTAAGACTTTTCATGTAAATTGTCTCTTTAAAACTTACTTAGTCCCCGTCATAATTCACAATCTTTCTTCACATAATTCTTACATAATATAAGTCCCTACAGATTCACCACTCACTCATATGAACAGTAGCTCTGACTTCATCAACAGTGATGTGCCTAAAACAGTGATTATGCCTAAAAAAGACTTGTGTTTGTTTTATTTTTGCAAAGTTTATCTTGGTGTTTTGCTTAAAAAATGGCTTCCTTTATGCATGCACATGATTTAAAAAATGGCTCAATTTAAACTCTGTTTTGTCTTCAAGAAATTCTGTTATTTCTTGCATGTTGTGACTGGTGGGGTGCTTTGTGGGCAATGATTTTGCAGTGAATTTAGTCATGCGACTCTTGGATTCATAAAGGGACATTTGATAATGTTACAGGGATTCTGTGCTTGCCAGGTCTGTATATTAGAAGGGAGTTTAAGAATTTTATCTTTGAGGTCAAGGATCACGGAGATCAGTTATTTGATTCCTCTATCTTAAGAGATACTAGAACATCTATGATAGTGTTGAAAATGTGCTGTAGATGTTGAGAAATATCATATCTTTTTCATCTTTACTATTGAAGAGTTCTGTGACATCGGCATAGCCCCGGTACTGTGTGTGAGAACTGGGTGTTTCCCTTTATGGCTTGATTTGCTCCAGCCTGAGGTATTTACAAGCCATCCAGTATAGTATCCATAAGTAAAATAAAAATAATAATAGAAACTCAATAAAAATAGCCATTGTTTATTTTTTGGCTTTTCTTTTAAGAACAATTAAACTCCTTTTTTTTCTCCTTTTTGTAGATAACCTATAAAGAAGAATTTAAAAAATCTAAAGGCAAGTGCATATTTGTACCTGACACCCCACAGCTAAAACATGTGAAAAGTCTCAGTGCTTTTATTTCTGAGGTAAGACTCAAAAGATGGAAGAATTCTTTTTGCTGCTTATCCTTCTAAAAACTCCCTCAATTGAATATAGTGGTTTTTAGCAGGGGAAGGATGGCTTATTTCAAATAACAATTCTGTTTAAATCTGGAGTGATTTAAAGTGCTGTAATTAGTCCATACTGTATATGTGCATAATAATAATAATAATTTGGAGTTATGCAACACTTCTATTTTGGGATTCCTAGATATTTTATTAATGATTCTGAGGCAATCCTAGCTATCCCATTTTATGGATGGATAAACTGAGAAATAGGAGAATGATTTCTTGTTTATTTATTCTATAGTGAGGTTTTTAAATTATACCTGTGCTTAGTTTCCATGCTGTGGAAAATTCACAGCCTGATATCAAACAGGAGATAATGAAACTTCCTGTTTTATCACCAGCAAGGGGACTGGGACAGACATCAGATCAATGCCATCTGCAGGTCTCCTGAACAGTCGCATACCTATCTACAGTTGCATACATACATAGACATACCTGTGTCAAGAGATTTTAGGTCTTTGCATGCTCACAGGTGCACACAGGCACAACTCTAGTGACAAAGAAAGAATGACAGCTTCCAAAATTCCAGAGCAGAGTTCACTGCCAGCTCTTCATATCTCAGGCACAAGTTGCCATAGGATCGTGTCTTTGATTATTTTCCACAGCTGAGAACAGCAGCGCGAGTTTTACCTGGCAGACAGTTGCTTTTCTTAATGAAGTGATTCTTTTCTGTCACTGGGACCTTTGGAAGACTGAAATTTTTGGTGCCTCATTTTTTTGTGATAAAGAATATACCAATAAATTCTATGATTCTATAAATCAAATATTAAAAAATTCAGATGAAACCCTGTCCAGAGTTACGTAATTTAGAAACATTCTACATTCTCTTTCTGATACACATCAGTTTGTTGTGTGGCTGCATTCAGTATAAATGGAGCTGATAAATATTTTTGTTATATTCATCTTTGTTTTTATTGTGAAAGAGTGGCACATCCTAAGGGGCATAAATGTGATGAAATTATGCTTTATAAGAGACAGGTTGTTGCAGTCTACAAAAGCACAAAAATATATCTTCATCGAATCCATCTGTCTGATTCCAAAGAAAGGCTGCTAATTATTAGTCAGAGATTTAGAAATACAGATATTTCAAAATTTAAAAACCTGTATGTTTTATGTTATCACCCTGTTGAGCACTCTGCTTATTCCAGCATTACCTGAAGGCAGTGATGTAATAAATGCTTTATCTTGTAAATTACTGACCTCTAGTGTCCTGTAACCTGGTTTTGCAAAACTTGAACACTGAAATTCTTAACAGCATGTTTTCAGCAGTGAAAAAGAGCCTTTGTTTTGGGAAACAGCAACAAATGTTACCACAAATTATTGATATATATATAGGACACGTGAGGAACTAATCTCTAATGAGGAGCTGTATATTGCACAGTGAATTAATGACATTAGACAG
The DNA here is from genome assembly GCA_027560015.1 of Chloroceryle amazona. Classification (NCBI taxonomy): domain Eukaryota; kingdom Metazoa; phylum Chordata; class Aves; order Coraciiformes; family Cerylidae; genus Chloroceryle; species Chloroceryle amazona. Next base: position 91,881 of record JANHFX010009855.1, on the reverse strand, counting down.
TACAATTTAAAATATCTTTGGTATTTATGATTACTTTTAAATCAGCACATTATTGTTTATAAATTTGAAAAACGTAAATCTGAAGCTAAAGCCTCTCAGATTTTGACCTGTTATTCTGGCCTGTCTCATAAAACACTTTTGTGAGGAATTGCTAGTACTGAACACTGGAGAAACTACAGGATAAATTAAAAGTAATTTAAAAATGAGTCTGTAATTTGAAAATATTAAGTAGAACTAATGTCAGACATGCTAACTTCAATGTTCCTGTCCTTTCCAGTTACATTTAATTGCTACTACTTACTAATTGATAAGGTATTTTTTATTGGCCTCACATTGCTCCTGTTGTGCAAAAACTTGGGAAAACAGAAAGAATAAAGGTAATTGTGGGTTTGGAAATTATATTTAAAAGGACAGAAAAATAACTGCCTTGCTTACCTTGTTTATACTTCCCCCAAATTATTAGGAGATGCTTTGCATTGCTTTGTGAATTAGACACATCCACCTAAAGTATTTTAAAGTTACTATGTAGAAATCTGCTTTTGCTTGAATGATTGGGATAGCATTAGATTAGATTTTTCTGGTTCTAATGGTTTATGCTGTATCTTAATTTTTTGCATTTTATGTCACCTTTTTGTTCTCTCTAGGTGAAGTATAAAAGAGCTGCTAAGAAAGACCTTTCCAGCTGTCTTTATCAGCAGATGCCAGCCACAATTGACAGTGTATTTGCAAAAGAATTAATGCAACTTCAGAGCAAGGTACAATTTTACAATCACAAAAAAAAAAATTTTTAGATAATTGTGTGACAGAATATGACCAGTTTGAACAGATATTGATTACCTCCTTCATTTATTTGGGTGTATTTATCATCCAGCGCTTATCACCGTAACTTCTTAACTTCAAGAATTTACTTGTAAAATGTTGGCAATCTTACCTGTTATTTTTATTGAATATAATTTTAAAAACTGCCTGTGCATTCATCAATCTGTTGAAATCTGTTAGAAATCCATGAGTGCAATAAGGTGTTAGTGGATTCAGTGACATTGAACTGTGTTTACAGAACAGACAAATGTTGTACAACAACCTTTTCAATTTTGGTGTTGTAGTAGCTTTATGAAATATTTGATGCTGAAGAGAAAGACCTAACAATTGTAATGACTTTTAAAGGCACTTACTGGTAGCTGTAAACATATTTCTAATGATCTACATACCATTCACATCAACTTTTATAGAATTAAAAATATGAAATTACGTATATTGAACACAGTGTATAACACTCAAACAAGCAGTATAATAGTAACAGTGGTTCAGTTGCCTCCAGGAGCTTAAGATTATAATACTCTTAATATAGGCAGGTGACCCTTCATATCCATTGATCTCAGTGGAATTGTGAGTGTTAAGTATTTGTAATAGGAATGAAGTTACAGATTTTCACTGTTACTCATGAGAACTAGAGCTGATAGACAGTTGTGGCTTTCTGTCCACCAAGCAATTCCACTTTTTTTCTTGTTTTGCCTTTCTTCTCTCTTAAAGGTGTTTGCTACATATAGTTTAATACAGCCACCCTGGGAACGTACATATATAAATCCATATTATTCAGTGTATCTCAATATGCATTCTTGTAATGCAGTGATTTTTTTTTTTTTTCCAGACAAAGGAAAATATTAATAACAAAAGAAAGCACTGAAATCTCAGGACAGCTTGTGGAGAAATGTTTTAATTTAAAACAATGTGTTAATCAAGGCTATATTAAGCAAACAGAATAACATGAAGTATATTTTCGTTTTCATAGTTTGAAATGGAACATACACTCAAAGCAGCACAGTAGCTGAAATGACATTAATGTGACATTTAATTGTACAGTGAGTAATTAGAAGAATTACAGTAGAAATAAATTGGGATTTAGACTTGTGTAACATTCTTAAACCGTTACCTTGATTTATAAAACATTACTTAACTAGTTTGCCACAGATTTACTCCTGGATTCATTCTAACTGAGTACATTCTACTTCAGTTTACGCAAATGAGGTTAATTAACTTTGGTGATGTGGCAGAAAGGATAAATAACTGAAACTAAAAACAAAACCATTAGATTATTAAAAAAACCCAACCCCTTTTAAGAAAAAGGCATTTTAATTTGGTACTTTTTGAAGGTTTTCTTCAATCATCCAACAGTCATAGAGAAACATATATGCATATAAGGCAATAATATTTAAGCGGAAACTTTTCCTGTAAAATTCATACCACCCCCTTAGGAATGGTTGCATTATAAATCATAATCTACCATAAAACTTAAAGATACGCTGACACATTTTTCCAAATTGTGGTTACTGTTGCACTGGACCTGAATTTAATGCTACTTTGGGAGAGATCCTAGGGGATTTTCTAGGGGAAAATCTTCTCTACAGCATTCAAATCTAATCCATATTGTGCCTGTCACTGCGGTACCTAAGTTGCTAATACAAGGATTTCAGATTTCAGCTGGGTCAGGATATGGCAGAGGGGATTTCTAATGCATCTACCTAGCTGGGATTGTGAGTTTACAGGTCATCGCTTCAGCAAGGAGAGATCACGGGTATGTCAGAGGAAGGAGAAGCCATCATGCCACGCAAAAAGCTGTTGCAAGCATAGAACTGCAGTCTGTTTCTCAATTATAAGAAGTTGATTTTAAATAGGTGCTGATTTCCTAAGAAGTGGAAAATCATGCATGCATCTTCCTCCCCATCCACACTAGAAAAAGTTTATGCTTTTAACTCCCTTTTTGTGCTTTTTGCCCGCAAGGCCAAGCTTGAGTGCTTTTATAGCCAGGTCAAGCAGCTTCCTTTATCTTTGTGTGATGCCATGTTCCTGTCAGGATCCAAAATGTCACCTGCCAAGTGGGTGTGTTGGGACTAGGGGATTATGGTATGGAAGAGAGCCACGGACTCTCCCCACTACTGCCTGATGGTACAGGATTGCTGAGGCTGGTACACCTCTGCCAGGTGATGTCCTTATGCAGGTGTGTCCTCGGCAAATGGGCTTTCCCATGAGTTGATGTTTGATCCTAAAATGGTGCTGCTGCACTGCTGCTGTCTAGAAACTCTCTTTTCTGCCTACCTAGATCTAGCCCATTTTATTAATCTTGTACACTGTTTCAGATCACACTTGTGATTTAGAAACTCAGAGGCAACTAGAGGATATTTCCCTTTTGTCACAAGAAGTGATTCCCTGCTTACAGCTGCCCTCCACTGTCCTCTCCAGTGCAAACAGACTGTCACTTCTGCATGCTTTAAGGGATTCGGCAATTGTTATTGACTTCAGCAGAGCCAGGACCTCATTCTGTAGGATTCCAGCCATACAATGTCAGCACTGACGGGATCTTACCATAATGGAGAGTACAACACCCTGACAACTGTGATTCTCCTGCTGTGGAGCTCTCTCCCCAGATTGACTGTATTGATTTATGCTCAATTCCTTCTTCAAGATATACAGAAAAAGATTAAAGCAAGACCACCTCTGCTGGCTTTTGCATATAGCCCACATTTGCTCTTTTGTGTTTTATGTAGAACTGGCACAAAGATGGAAATAAATGCTCATACTGAAGGAAATGCATCCAAAATTTTGACAAAAAATCATGACGCTATTTATGGGAAAAATAAGGTTTCAGGAGAATGAAAAAGAAATTACATAGCCACATGTACTTGGGTGGCTTTTAACAGTTTCATTTTTTCCCTTTATGCAGAAATTTGACTGTTGCCTTCTAAATAGCTTTCTTGAGCAACCAGATGTTCCTTTCTGTTTTCTTATAGCTGTCCCTAGGGTAACCTAGAGAAAGCAGAAGTCTCTGTCTCTACTTTGTAACTTCACCCTCCTTGCCAGCCTAGAAAGCTCTCACTAATTTCCATGTTCTCGGCAATGGTAAAATAAAATTGATGAGAGCAGTCTGGGCAGTGAGCCCTCACTTTGATTTTCCTGAGAGGCAACGGATATCTTTTGGAAAAATTGTAATTTTCCTGTGAAAAATATATTTCTGAAGAGAAATTTCTGATAATTGTCAGCTTTGTGGCAAATCTTTTTCTTGTCTGAAGACCTATATAAGGAATTCGTCCTTACGTAGAATTTTTTTTTTAATGAAGTGTCACAAACAACGATAAAGGTATTTAAAATTGCTTGAAGGGGAAACAGTGTTGGAAAAAAAGTGTGCATTTCATCGCTTTCTTCATCACTTTATTTCTGCCATAAGAAGAGATTGCACTGTTCTTCTTCTTATCTGAAAAGAATAATCTAAAGCAAACTGAAGGCAGTTTAATTTTCTCCTTTGCAGAGGGCAATATCTCAAATAGTAACTATATGTCAATGCTCAACAGTATTTTCTGTTTATTTTTAAAGATGATGAAGCAAGTGAATCTTAAGCAATATTTTCAACTTCCAAAGAAAGTTTCAGAGTTTTTCTTACTTGTGGGCAGAATCCTCCTTTTACTTTCATATGTATTTTTTTTACTATGATAGAGCTTTTTGGTGGTTTACCACATCATTTACAATCATATTATGCATTATAAAACCATTTTATGTAATTTTAAAAAAAATTTTATTATTATATCAAATCTCATGTTCATTATTTCCTCTTTTTTTTCTGGTAGCAGGTATTAGTCTTCTGGACTGCTCTAGTTTTGTTTTACAAAAATAAATTAGATAATGAAATTCTTTGTCTAGAGATTAAAATGGCATTTTCTGTGGTCTTGAACATTCTTTGCTGCAAAACCCTACATTGTGGATTTTAAGTTCAGATCTCATTTTATGGACTATAAAGGGAAATCTAAAAGTTAAAATTTAATACTGTTTAAAAGTTTTCCAGAACAGAGGGTCAGCCAGAGTTAGTTAAAAGAGCTCAGAGCCTTCCTTAATGCAGCTCCTTATTGACACACTGGTGTACAAAAGAGATAAGAAAAATAAAAAATGACTACTTACAAATTAGTTCAATCTGAACCTATACCTACTTAAATAATTGCCTTGTACTTCTTGAGTTAATAAATGGTGCCACTACAGAGTAGAGGTTACGTCAGTGACCTATAATACTTGATCTCTCTGTAGAGTAGTTTCATAGGTAGATTTGATAAAGAAAACTCAGTTTAGCTAAAACTTGAAAATTAACATGAAATGAGAAATTGCTAACTTGTAAAATAATGGTTCTAACAATATTAATGAAATAATCCTCATAAAGATATAAAGATTTTTTTCATGTTCCTTGGAACTGATTTAGAGATATGGAAATAGTTCTGCACTAGAGTGTCCAAAACTAAACTAGACAGTTACTGAACTCCTAGCTTGTGATTGTTTAAAGGCTAAGGCAGTTATTGATGATCTTGGAGGTCTTTTCCAACCCAATCTATTCTATGATTCTATGATTCTATGAAGTTATAATGTGAAATGATACTAATAACACAGCTGTCCAATGGTAAGCTAAACATTACTACATTAATAGTACTACATTAATAGTACTACATTAAGCTAAAGAAACAGTCATCTTTTCTTGAGACAGTGGTCACTCAATTGTACTTTCTGTTGGTTTTCTTGAGAGTTTTTGGTTCGGCATTTTTGAGGGTGTTCTTGGGTTTTTCTTGTAAAGTGTTGTTGTGATACTGTTTTTTGTCTTGGTTACATAGCCCATTCACCAATAGAAAAATACAGATATTGAACCAACATAGTGGCAATGTAATAAAATACCTGTAAATTAGTAGATTTTAGAAGTAGCTCTTACGAGTCTGCGTTTCAGAATGGTATTGAGTGGGGAACATCTTGAAAGTGACAATGTGAAGCAGGATGATTTGAAAGAGAGTTTTTGTGGCATGTGTTTATATAGTAATTGCACTTTTGCAGGGGATCATTTGTTAGTGATGCTTCAGTCTTGTTAAAGAGTATTTGCCTTGCCAGTTTTAAGATGTAGTCTGTATAAGGCGCTTTTAGACATTTTTTTCCCCAGAGGCCTGATCATGTTGGATTTACCCTGTATAAGGAGATGGCCCATTTTAAGTTTCCTAATTTGATACTTTCATTCATGTAGTAGCAGTTCAAACCCCCCTTCCCCCCACCCCTTTTCCTTTTAAATCTCCCAGCCCATATATCATTTTGTAATCTGAGATGGTCAGGGCAGATACTAATGTATTGCCTTGGGCACCCTGATCTGTGGCTCAGATGCAATCTTGTTGCCTTAAACACAAACAGATACAACGTTTTCTCACATTTCTAGTATCCTATACAAGAAGAGTCTGAATGTTCCTGGTTGAGAGTTTCTATCTCAAAACTCTGATGGTATTCTTTTATTGCTATCAGGAGTTTTAGTTTCAAAACCTTCTTCTGATCAGCTTTCAATCTTATTTAGTATTTGCTGTTTTGTTGGGGATTATTTTAATGCTTGCTCCTGAGAGCTATTAGAAAATGAGTTTTCTTGATGCTTGCTGCTTCTTCAGGCATCAAAACCTGGTGAATTTTCTTAATGTAAGCCTAAAAGCTTCTGACAAGGATGAGTGCAAGATCAGCTTTTCAGGCAGTTTTAGCATGGGAGTGTGTGTATACGTAAGCATATATAACGCTGTACAGTGAAAGCTGGATGAATGCCCAACACTGAGCTCAGTTTCTATTATAAAAATAAATTTGTTTATAAACTCACAATTCAATTCCATTTTCCTTTACCGTGATGACAATTGAATGTAAATATTCTTTTTCATTGTGAAGCTGGAGGCTAGTCAAAATGTGTATTGTGCTAGTAATTTCCTAACAGTGGAAGAAATAGATGTTTGAGCTATGAGTATTTCATGTGAACCTGTTTGTTTGAGGAATGTAATATATATTTTTTTTTTTTTTTTTCTTAAAACAGGAAAAAAATTCCCATCTTGGAATACTTAGTTAGCTGATAGATTCAAGTGTGTTTTGATTAAAAAAAAAAAAAAAGCTTTTTCTTATACCTTCTCTGGGCTGTCTTCTCACCTTGTTAAGGTTAATTTTCTATTTCTGTATACTTCTTTTTTTTCCCCTTGTCTACTCATATCTGTGTTGCAATAACAGATGCAGAGAAATCTGTCTACTGACTGTGCCTCATATGTCTCTGGTTTGGGGGGGAAGCTGCTCTTGTTTCAGGGTTCTGGTTCCATTAGGAACTTAATTATTTATTACATTTCTTCCTGAATACGGGCACGCTACAACACTAGATTTAACTCAGCTCATAGTATTATACCTGCTCTGCTGAGGTCATAAAAATGTAATGTTGCTCTTTCTAGGTTCTCTATAAACAAAAACATGATGCTGAGAAAGGAACATCAGATTATGCACATATGAAGGAGCCTCCAGATATTAAGCATGCCATGGAAGTCAATAAGTACCAGAGCAATGTAAGTACTCCTCCATCTGAAATGAGTTTGCTTGTTTTGGGTAGCTAAAGCTATTATAGCTAACTGAAATGAATTGAGCATGGAATATTTTTGTATTTCATTAGTTGGTATGTTTTTGCATTATTTGCTCTGAAATAATTTGGGACATGATATATGTATAAAATATACTACAAGTCATGGTATGTGACTTTTTTCCTTTTGTTCTAAACTGCAGTGGGAAGTGGTTGTTTTTATTTAGTGGTAATTGTTAAGTGCTATCACTTTGAAATAAAATTACAAACACAGGTTCTGTGCATTCATGTGTACCGACATGTACTTTAGAAGTGTATGAAGGTCTTTGTTTCCATTCACACCAGTGTGGTTTCAGTGTCTTACACTGCCAACACTTGGATAGTTCTTCAAGAGTTCTGTATAGAGGAGGCTGTTTCTGCCCTGCTCTTGCACACTTTTATGCATGTGAATAACTTTGTTCCTGATACATAATAAAACGTATTTTGACTTATTTTACAGAATCTGAGACACAGAATTCAGTTTGATGCTGGCACTGATTTGTACAATTGACCAAAGTATTTGTTCTTGGTAGTTTTACTTAGATAATTAGCAAATAATTTAGCATATTTAGCATTAAAATTGGTTGCTCCCTTTTTTTTTTTTTAAGCTTCTTGTTAACTTCTTTATGTTCTTTAGGTTTTCATAATATAAAAGCCTAATAATCATATTTAAATTGTTTTATTAGTATCAAGTCAGGTTTGATTTCACGCTTAAGCTAGCTTATATTAGCTCAATGCACCATTCCTGGGGGCAGAAATGCTACCAAGATTTGTTTCTTGAATGATAAAAAAAACTTTGAGGAAAGAAAGTGTGTTAGTTTTTGGTTTTGTAAAAGCTTCCTTATGATAAAAGTAAGTTTTATGAGAAGATTGGCTAAAATAGTGACGTCATTTTAAAGGGTATACAAAACCCGTAAATACTTCTAAAGTTACTCATTTTCATTCTTCTTAGGTAACCAAGTCAAGTCAGGTAGCTATGTGATTTTAAAACTCTTGTTTCTCAGATAAATGAGGTTTTTGTTTGCTGCTAAATAAAATGCAGAAAATGAAGATGGGGTGTTCATTTTGAATTATCTCATATTTGCCCTATCTTCCCTACTGACAGTGTAACAAACACTCTTAGGTTATGTAGGCTGAAAACTAAATGTCAATGTTAGATGTATGTCTGTGTGTGCAGAATCTTGACAGCTGGCCGCTGATTAAAAGGCTACTGGAAAACTTCAGGGAAGCATTATGCTTGAAGAATAACTTTTTCTTCTTCTGGGAAATACCTGCATTGGAACTCCCAGCAGTAATTTGCAACCTGCCTTGATTATAGAATTCCCCTCCTCCTGACAAACTCCGTCCATCTCTGCTTTTGGAAGTATCAGGATGTCAGACTGATGGAGGATAGGAGCTGGGAATGTGAACTCTCCCCAAAATCAAGAGGGCTTTTTTACTTATCAGTAGGAATGATGGTGGACTACTAGGGAAGGAAATAATCTTGGAAGGAGAGATGGGAATCCATCTCAGAGAAGGTGGTGGAACCAGGAGGAATATGAGACGAGTTTTTGAATCAAATTCATCATGGTCTGAGGATTAGCATGCTAGTGCAAAACCCATTCCCCTTCTACAGCTGTACATCACCTGCTAACAGAATTAAGGAGAGCAGGGTACAGATGTGAGACTAAATCAAATTCAGTTGTTTCATCTTCTTTCACCCTTAAAGCAAGCAAAAGAAAAGGAAATGAAGGCAAACATAGCAGGGAAGGATGTTTTGACGAATGAGAATTTTTAACAGCATGTTAAAAATAATGTAAAAATATGGAAGAAATTATTTTCAGCCTGAGAAAACTTCGAAACTTTTGAACAAACATTCCATATCCAACACAACACAAAACTCTAACCAGTTAGTTTCATTTGTTTTAAGAACAGATTCTGGTTGCTTGTGGGCAGCCGCAGTGCAATGGGGATTCTTTATCGCGCATAAAAGAGTAAGTTATGTCAGTCCAGGTATTGTTCAACAGAGTTACACAGCTCCTGTGGGTAATTGTTTGGGCACCATGTGAATAGCTGCAGTTTTCTTGGGTTTTAAGTATAGGTTTAATTAAGAGCCATGTGAGTTTTCATCTTTGAGACAGAGCATGGAACGGCGAGCATCGTAAATGTGGAGCATTTGTCTTTCCAAACTATTTCAGGCTATTTGTAGAATCAAAGCCTTGAAAATGCAGGGGAAAAAGGAGAGAAAGTACTGAGGGAATACAAGGACAAAGCTCTTTTATCCACCACTCAGTACAGTATACCTATGGGAGCAGAATGCATGTTTACCTACAATGCTCTGCCAACTCAATTCAACCTTTACTTGCAGGGTTTGCATCTAATAGGATTAGGATATGTTTAAGACTATTTACTCAGCCTTAAAATAAGGCTGACATTTATACTCTACTCTGTGAAATGTGCAATTTCCGTTAAAAATTAAGATTGTATTCAACTTACAATATATTTGTGCTGACATTTTGAAACTGTCATGTGCTGTAGGCCTTCACACCACTTTGAATATCATTAACATGCTCAGTAAGCGTGGGCTGAATCTGTGTGATAGAAAAATACTGTAAAATCTCCTGAACAATGTCATATGTATAAGAAAAATGCTTTTCTCTTCATACTTAGACTGAAGAAAATTGCTCTCAAAAGAACAGTGTGCCTTTTTTAATGATAGGGAATTTACTTGGAAAATAATTTAAATACTACATGATGCTAAAGCAAAAGCGTGTTTATCCAAACCAGAGTACTTTTCTCTATAAATCCCGTTTGTCTTTTGTGAAGTGAATGCTAATGATGTGACTTGGGCACACAAAAAGGCATTTGGAGAAAAGTGAAGGAGGGACTACCAGCCTACTTGATGTCTGCGCTTGGCTGATGTTATTTAGCTCATCCTGAAGTTTCCAAACTTGGAGGCAAAATTAGGTGGTGGCCCTTAGAAAACCATGAGGTGTCACATAATAGTGGTTCACCCTCTGCATAGCTGAGGATCCCGTGGATGGAAGAAACTAACTGAACAGTGAAGTGGCATGGCAATTAAGTTTCTAAAGCAATGACAGCCCTTGCTGCATTGTGCCTGGGTAGAAGCACATACCATTTGATGAAGATACTCAAAGCTGTGTATCATAGTTTTGTATGTTCCACAGCCTGGTCCGTCACTGGGCATTATGAATATCAAAACAATGTCAAGTATTTGTACAGCACTTTTTATGTTCTACTTGGTTAAAATTACTGATTCTCCTCACAGCGTTACATTGTATAAAATAAGGAAGTGCTGTTCTGATTTTACAAATAAGAAAACTGCAATAGATTAATCTGTGGATGTTTAAAAGGGAAGTTGGAGCCCTGGCATCTTATCTCCTACACTTATGTCTGAAACAGTGCTGCTTTTAAAATGTTAGTTGAAAGTTGAGCAAACTTCTGATAAGCATGTATGCTCTTTGCAGCCCATATGATGTCAGTAGTGGGAATTTAGAATGTTTCGCTGCTCATATAAATTTGATTATTTAAGAAATCTGTATTGTCTTAGGTGTAAGGGTTTGTTTGTTGTTTGGTTTTTTTGTGTGTGTTCAGGATATTGTGCAGTCACAATCCACACACACACAAACTATGCATTCTTTCTGACAAGATATCAGAAAAGATAAATCAGCAGATCTTAAACTTGATGTGCTTAAACACCATCTATCACATACCAAAAATGTTGATGTTTGTTTTGATGCAGATCATGTTAAAGTCAGGTTTCTTCTGTCTCTCTGCTCAGCATCTGCATTAGAAAAATCACCTTTCACTGACTAACTTTCTGCTGACAGTGGTTGTCAACAGTAGGTCCCCCTGGACCACTTCCAGCTAGTGCTGAAAATGATGTGTTTACTCCTGATGTAATTGGGGCCAATCAATTTTCAAGCCCATTACTGGAAAGGATGGCTGCATCAATCTGTAATGGGCCAGAAATGTGTTTGCCTCTTCTACATGAACTGGGAAACAGTTTTCAACACTGTCTGAGCGGGGATCGGAAAAGCTGTTGCCAATGATGATTGTCACCAGCTAGTCATTTTCTTAGTGCTGATAGACCCCGAAGTGCGGCTGAGAGAAAAAGGAGCAGAGGCACAGCTGATGGGCCATAAGTTAGTGGACTTGCAGTGCTTAGGAACTACTAAGCAGGGATGAACAGTAGGAGACAAATTTTCTTGCAGATAGGTGTTCCCAGCTCCTTACTGACTTCTGTGTGTGCATCTCAAGGGGATAAAATGTGTTCATAGCTTCTTGTGCTTATTTTAGTGATTTATTATCAATAGCTTGGAAGAGTTTTGCAATTGGGATACAGGAGAAGACAAAAGATTGCAGGAGAGGTGTGAGTTCTTTAAACGTAAGTGTGCTTGGGTCGCCATATAACACAAGTCTCTGCTTGTTGATTGATAACCTGAAATGTTTTGCAGCATTGTTAGAAACCTGTTTATTTTGAGGCATTGTAGTGCATTCCAGTGCACTGGAACCAACTTGAAAGGTGAAGCATCTTCAGGACCCTCAGCTGGAGTAAATAGACCAGCATGTTTATTCTCAGTGGACCTTATACCTTTTTGTAAGAGCTGGAGGCTTCACCTTATTAAAATTAGTCTAGTAATTATAAGCAGGCCCTGAATATATTTATACTTTGTAAAAACTAGTGGTAATTCAGAATATGTAATCACATTTGGGATTAATGAGAACAAATGGCTTTTCCTCAGATTATCACTGTTTTTTTTAAACATTCAACAACGTGACCACTTTTTATTTATTGTTATTTCAAATTGTGGTAGAGACACATTTTAATTTAATTAGCATTTGTAATTTCCTATTTGCAACTTCAAAACTTCCCTTGTTGTTCCTGCTTCTTTATCTCCTGCATTTCCCCACTGGTCTGCTATAACTCTCCATTTAGATCTTTCACTGCTGCTCTTAAAGTTGTCAATATGTTGGTTACTTTTTCCTATTCAAAGGCCAGTTTGAGCAGATGATTTGTAGACCTGTGGTACTCATAAAAAGGAGCAATTCTTGAGCCTTTGGTGATGTTTTTTGGTAGAGTAACCCTTTGAAGTGAAGATTGACTAAGGGCATCATGTAATTCCTGGAGGTTCCAGTCAGCATTTGAGACTCTTGGTAAGGGGCTCAGGAGGAAACAGGTCCCTTTCAAGAACTCGGGATAAAAGATGTCCCCTTCCCTGGGGGTTTCTGCTTGTTTCCTTTCTTTTGTTGCTTGACCAGGCTTTATTTTCTCTATTCCCCTCTCATAGACCTATCTACTTTCCATCTTCTTGGTGCACACACCAAGCTGGTTGCTTTTCCTTGTCTACATCTGTTTCCCTGCTCTCTTGGAATAGCTCTGGTTTTACTGTTCTAACATAGCACTATAAAAAAAAAAATAAATAAAAAAATCACTAGATGGAACGGAATAGCAGCTGTGTAATAGAGGCCAGCACACTGTCCCAATGGGAAAGGGTCAGCATCCAGGGATTGAGGTTATTCAGGAAATGGGAAACATATTTTTTCTTTCTTTGGCCTACCTCTGACAAACTACTGTTCAGCTGCATAACATTTTTATTCTCACCGGAGTATGACAAGCTGCAGAATGGAGCAAATATATATTGCAGACATTTGTAAAATGCTAGATGACTTTCCCTCAGACATAAGTAATAGGTATACTGGTTTAGGTGCAGGAAGAATAATAATTCACTCAGGGAAAGCTATAGCAATTGGCCTTGCATCTAATATAATTGGAAATGGTGAAATATAAAGGACTGTCACTGTCTTATTCCCCCCTCCCCACTACCCCCTGAAATTAACCACAATCCATTATTTCATGTACTATATGATCATGTCATTTGGGAGCAATAAGTGACCACATTTCTTCAACTTTATCACCACTATTCTTGATTCTCTGTTGTTAAATTCACTCCATTCCTAATTTCTATTTTGAGCACATATGCTGGCCTTTAATTTGCAATTTACATGGATGATAGGGTGCTATTCAGAAACCTGTTTCTGCTGCCTTTGTGGTTTTCACCTCACCTCATGTGGTCATTAGGATGAACAGCATATAATTAACTAAATTCATGTAAAGCCCTGAATTGCAAATGCTTGTCTGTGCATCTAGTTTCTTTAAAAAATAAAGCAAACCTAAACCTAGCCAAAAGAAAACTTCAGTGGTTTAAGAAAGCTGTAAGAATCAAGTTTCTGTTTTCTTGATAGGTGATACTTCGGGCTGCATTCATCCAAGTAACTTACTTATTTATTTTATCAGTGATTAGACTTGTGTGTTACTCAATGTAGATTAAAAATTATAAGATCTATTGGTGGGCAAGCAGCCAACAGTGAAGCCTATTTAGCTTGTCTACTTAGCTGAAGCCAGATGGATGCAAAATTACTTTCCTGTTGCCTGTAAAATATTTGCCAAAAAGTATGGTGTTTTTTTTGATTTCCCTTTTACAATAACGTTTCTCCAAATTTTATTTCTTGTAGTGTGCTGCAGTTTATAAGGTTGTTTCATTGTACCCAGAGTGAAACTTAACATTGGTAATAAGTGCTGGAGGTTAAAGTTATAAGTAAAGCTTCAAGCTGAGGACTTTCTTGATGATGAAATACTGTTCTGAAGAGGTTGATTAACTTTGTTAAACAACAGAAGAAAAACTAAAAAGCTGTCCAGTAAAGCACAAATTACTCTGATACTTTCTGTTTGCTGTAGACCTTGTTCTCTAACTTTTGCCTGAAACTTCAATTTGTCAGACACTTTTGAATACCAGGGACAATTTCCTTAATCATTCAGAATAATTCAGTAAGACAGCTCTTGGAAATTGGCTTAGATTGGCACATGTGCTACAGCAAGGGAGAGGAAAAAGTTTACAGACCATGAAGAGGGAGGAGGATAACTTGTGGTTTCAGAGCTCTTTAATATCCCTGAGGTCTATGCTGTTCTTGTGATTGCTTTGCTCAATGGAGAATGTTTGGACTCTCCTATCTGTGGTTTGGATTTCTGGCCAAAGTTTTCTGAGCCCATTCATTATAGTAGTGGCTTTTACACAAACAGAAAGATTCAGTCTTGTACTCCACATGCTGGAACCCTCAGCCGTCTTGTTCCCGTGATTGTGTAAAGAAGCAGAAAAGTGGAGTTGTGGGGAGTGGGGGATGCTGAGGTGGAGTTGTGTCATTGAATTACCTACCAGCTACATGGCTGCCTATTACTGAGAAAGACATTTGCTGTGGTAGAATTACAGTTTCTGTTCAGTGTAGCTACAATCTGCTAGGCTGTGGTGCTCAGTATCACAGGGGAGTTAGTTTATATTAAAAAAGGGTACAGCATAGAAAAAAATGATGTACTTTTAGAAGTCCTTTGAAATTTAATGATAAAATCTACTATTTGGCTCTTGGCAGTGTTTTCATTTTCTACTACGCTTCTAAGCAAAACCTCTTTTCATTTTAATGTAATATTTTATGCTTCTGAATTTCTTCATTGCTCTGTTAACCTGTGTCTGGGTTTTTGCTAAATAATCCTTGTCAAGCAGAACTGTGTTGGAACAAGTTGGGCAGAATTTTGTTGAAATTGATGTCAGATTTTATAGCTCATTCAAAAATTATTTATAAACTTCAAATAGTTATGTTTGTTTACTTTAAACAAAACCGGTTTTTGTTTGACAGGTGTCCTATAAGAAGGATGTGCAAGATACTCATAGATACACCGAAGTGCTGAACAGGCCAGACATAAAGATAGCAACTGAGATAACAAAGATAATAAGTGATGTATGTTTGCCTATTACTCTATTTGCATTTTTTTAGACATGTTAATTTATTTTTTCTAATTTCAGTCAGATTGCTTAGAATGCTGCTGAAATTCTCAAATGTTATGAGCAGAAAACCAGCAACCCCAAATCTGATATGGAGGTTTCATTAAAAAAAAAAAATCAACCAAACCCCCCAAAAAAGCCCCAAACTTGCTCGGTATGTTACAATGCTATGGGTTTCTTCTATTTTGATTTTGACAGAATGACCTTTGCAATTACTGGTCATTGCTCTAAAGACAATGTTAAGATTACTAAAGCTGGTTTTGTTTCAGCTTTATTCATGATAACCATTCTTAAAACAATTCATATGCTTGTATCCTGTACTGAACTTCAGACATACTGAGCCTGTTTCACCTCAGTATGAGAGAAGCTCACATCCCAGGACTCCCCTTCCTCCTCCCATCTTGGCCAGCAGCGACAGGGAAATGCAATTCCCTGCTGTCCCGAGAGCTGTGCAAACGCGCTGTTTATTGCATCGATGCTCTTCTCCCCGAATTCCCCTCTCAAATTCTTTGCTCTCTCACTGTGACCTCCCATTGCTGATGGATAGGTCAAGGAGCAGTTTGAGAAGTAGCAATGTGTAATGCAATTGAATATTTTATTGTAGACAAGTCAAACAATATATATATTAAAAGCCTTGAGCCAAGATTTTAAGTAACTGTTTATAGTTTGAGACTGACTAGGCACCTATGGAGAGACAGTTTTAAGATACCTGAGACTCACCTTTGAAATATTTAGGCTTTCCTGAGAACGAAGAACTTCTACTAAGTTTTATGTTCACCACTCAAATTTACAAACTGCTGTTCAAGCCCCTTTTGAGTTAGAGTGGCTTTGGGACTTCTGCTTCTCTCAGTCTGTTGTTATGACATGTCCTTGCTGATTCACAGTATTGAGTAATGCAAGAAGTCTATTTTAGGTAGTGTGTTTTGTGATACAGCAAAGCACCTATTGTCGCTTCATCTGTCCTGTTTTCTAAGGCATTGTGGAAAAAAAATGCAGCAATTTACATGGGAGGCAGTTCAGTTGGAAAGATCACGTAGCATCAGCCTTGTGGGACTAATTCCACCCTGTTGCACCAGCGCAACCTCACTGACATCCAGCATGACTGCAGTGGTAAAACAAGAGTGGAATTTGGCCTTACATTTCCAAAAAGCTGCCCCTCAGCCTAGTTTCAAGGCTATTTTCACTGCTACAAATAATCTTATGTAAACTGCAGACCCTGTTACAGGCAATGCTAAGCCATTCTGCCTTGACTGGGAGAACACTATTTCTCAGGTTTAAGCTATGCGTTTGGTTAAAGTTGAATTTTGTGAATGCTGTACTTTGCACTTCAGAGTAAATACTACATTAAGAAGCTGAAGCCTGAGAAGGGCTTTTTTTCAGAGCTGATTAGAACAGTAGTGTCAGTGCAGATCACTGAGACTTTTCATACAGGCTTGAATGCTTACATGACTATTGATAAACCAAAAGCAAACAATTTAATAGTGATTGATATTCTTTTTTTTTTTTTTTTTTTAAGGCTGAGTACAAAAAGGGAAGGGGAGAGATGAATAAGGAACCTGCTGTACTTGGAAGACCAGATTTTGAACACGCTAAAGGAGTTTCAAAACTGTTAAGCCAAGTAAGATTTTTCTGTCATTTTACAGTAATTTCATTCAGATATCTCATTCCTAGTAATGCAAGAAAATATTCATATTTTTAGATGATTATCTCTAATTGCATGAAGATTATGTTCTCAAACTTTTCATATAGTATTGCAATGACTGGTAGATTTAAGTTTCTTAGGAAAGAGAATATATATTTAATGAAAAAATATGATGACTTTTGACTGTTACAGCTCGTCTCTTATGGAGATGGTGTATATTTATACAGATTACCTAGGAATTCTAAAATATTAACTGTATGTAATTTAGAGGTAAATTTTGCTACTCCTTTGGTTTGAGTGGAACCTTACACTGTGATTAGTCCCACTGAAGTGACTGAGGTCTTTTGTGTAACTGCTTGCTAATGTGAGTAATGGGATCTGAATTTGACCTGACGTGTAAACCACCCGCCTTCCCTCCCCCTGAAATTGAACCTTTTATGTACTACTTTCTGTTACATATTAACCTAAAAAGAAAAATTAAAACATTGAGGAATTACTTTAATCCATAACTACAAAGAAAACTGAAAAAGCAAATATTCCCTCTTTTCTTCTTACGAAACCCATAAGATGTGCACATAAGACTCTACTACAGATCAGCCTGACATCGTGAGAAGAGATTTTTGACTGCTGACCTGTTTTTTTTCCCCTCTTTTTTTCTGGACTAGTTCTTTAACAGTGCCTCGCATAATCCTCGCTAGTAATCCTGTCAGGCTACACTTTGAGCTTTTGTAAACCCACGCACAGATTTGGCCCTCCTGTAGGAGGAGGATAAAACCCTTTGATTGGAGCAGGCAATGTCAGCCTTCCCAGAACTAGAAAAAAACTCCAGATGTAGTACTGTATACACTAGAACAGTCTGAAATTCAGTGTTGTGTAACAAATACTTGTGATTTGGCTAGATAGTAAATGTCTTCACTATTACTAGGATAAAATGAGAATAATGTTTTATGAAGAACAAGCTGTAAAGCAGTGCAGTGTCTGTTTACAAGAGGTTGAGCTGTCATCAAACAATGTCCTTTGGTATCTGAAATGTGATTTCCTGTTTCTTCCTGTTTAACACTGGACCATCATTAACTTTGAAGCATTAATAGTACACAAAGGGAAAAAGAAGAAAATACTTGAGGTTTTATTTCTTTATTCATAATCAAAATTAGTTTGTATTTTCAAAATAGATTTCTTCCATTTTCTAATGGATCATGTGCTCATTCATCTGCTGATAGACAAGTCTGCTAAGAGATTCAATTGTGTTTAGCATCGTGCAGACTCGGGAGTCAGCCTGTTCTTTCTTTGAAGAGTCAGTGCGATGGTGCTTAGACTTGGGTGTCACTTATATAGGAAAGGGAGATGTTTGTCATTTAGCAAACACCTCTAGGGGTTTTTAAAAGGCTTCATGTCTAAATTTTGTCCTTTATTTGTATCTAAATTTTGTCCTTTATTTCTACTCAGTAGTTGTCTGCACACTTGTTTCCTTGCAGCCTATTTCAGAATCTAGTGGGCTTGCAGCTGCCTGTTGTTGCAAATGGGACTAAAGTGGCTCCCTTTCCAACAGCCCTTTCCATCTCGCTAAGCCTGGCACCCTTGAGGTTGTGGGCAACAATTGCAACAATCAGAAAATACCAGCTGGATCATGGGGTCCTGCAGACTGATGCTGAGCCAGCTGCATCATAGGCTTCATCAACACACTTTTTAAGCTCATTTTTATTAGATGTGCTTTTCCTCTTGGACAATGCATGCTACATCTGCAAAACCTTTTAATAGAGTCTCTTCACTGCCAGTGACTGGGATGGCAGCAGTTCTAGTTGAGATCCTTTTGGAGAAGAGAGCATTTGGTATGCAATTTTAACTTTAGTCTAAATAGTGCAGAAGGTGTGGCATGAAGAGAGGAGCAGTTAGCAAAATGTATCTTGCTTACAATTTATTTTTAAGGAAAATTCTTCCTAAACATCGGTGGACCAAACTATGCAGCCACTGGGCCTGGATCCAAGTTTTGGGATCCTTCCTTCTCTTGTTCTTTTCTCAGTCTAAACTGTTGTGGCTGCTTGCAGCATGTGTGATGGACCACATACTTTTAGAAAGGGAGTCAGATCTTCAGCCTGACAGTCTGCTGCCAGCTGTCCGCATGCAGCAGCATGGTCTCCGTAAAATATCAGGCTGCTTTCAGCAGTGGGGAGGTGCACTTGACAATTCCCTACCTCCTCTGAAGGGAAGACAGTGGCCATGGGTTGTCTCATATTTTTATATATTATTTGAATCCTTATAACACTTAGACACACTGATCATAAATCAAGAACACAGAAAAATGAAGACGACCCCTGAGTCCAAAGAGCAGGGTGGTGGGGCAGGATGAGGAATGCACCTGTGCTGTAGGAGAGGAAAAGCTCTAAATGTGGGTCAGTCGTGTCAGTCCTCTTTGTGCAAGGATCATGAAGCAGGCTTCACAATCACAAGGTTTAAAAAATAGTAAAGTTAATGATCTCTTTATTGTCTCCAGACTTTCTGACTTTTAGGGTTCCCATTTGTTTCTCAGCAAATGGGAGTATCATAAACTTTTTGTGCTGAAAGTTGATAATCTTCCTTAATAGCATGAATCTATATGCTGCGACATGCAGAGAAATATTAGTTATTTGACCCTCACAGTAAATTTGCAAAGTTGACAATTTTGATGGATGTAATGGGAAGAGTAGATGATAACATGTTTTAATGTGGTGCATATGGGTAGGTAATTTAGGGAGTATAGAGAACAGGAGCAAGAAGAGGTCAGGCAGTGTGGGTGTAATGAAGGGAGAAAGCAATCAAGGCAAGCAGGAAGGCAAACAAAGTGAAGAAAATAGTGTTAATGTTTGACTGGCACTCAAGGCTCTACAAAACAAGTGTACCCTTTCTCCTGCCATTTTTTTTTTCTTTCTTTCTTTTTTTTTAGTTAACAAAGCTTTTGACAACAACAGCAGCAAAATAATAGCTCCCAGGACTAGTGTATTTACCCACAGCATGTGGTAACCCTTTTCTGTTTATTTTAAAACAAATTTAAACCAGAAACTGTTAGCCCTTGTGAAAACATGAAGCTTTTCAATTTGCTGAGTGTACATTGTATAATATGGGTTATTTTTTTATAATTTTTCTAAAAACAAGCTCTTCTTTATATCTTCTTTATGTCTTCTAATGCATTTTACTAGCTTTTTCAAAGAGCTGCTGATATGAAGTATTCCTTTTATGATATTCAATAATTGGGTTTCCATTGAATAATTTTGGATATTTGTGTTTTATGCTGGATGTGGTGCTTATTTTTTCAGGGATAAAATGGTTAGAGGTAGAACGCCGTTCAAAATATACCTTCTCTGAGATTAACAACACAAAGACCCTAGGATTTTCTAAGTTTTTATGCTTTCAAGTCTGCTAGTGCTTTTAGCAGCCAATATTTAATTTAGCTTTTTGTTGATGTTACATTTTCTTCAATATCTCCGTTCTCTGGCAGGTTTTTGATATTTTTTTAATATGTTTTCATATGGTCATGAGGAGATGCTTTAGCTGTAAATGTCTGCTTCATCCTGGGATCCCAGTGGTTGAATGATTCAATTTTTGTAGTTTCTTTGTAAATCTGAACAGTGGGTGATGTCATCCACTTCTGAAACTGAACACTCCCTGTGTGAACAGCTTTGAACTACAGATTTGATTTAGGAATGTTGCTGCAAAGCTTCAAAAGACACTGCTCTGTCCAGCTGCAATTCTGACTTTTATAGGTTTTGTACGATGCCGATGAGAAGTTTGTTTATCCAGTCCTTATTTAATTCCAGTTTGGTTTTTCAGGGATGTTGTGCTAAAAGCCTGCAAAGTCTGCTCTTTCTTCAGCAACAATTAGAGAGCAGCCTCCGCACATTTCTTTTAAATTAACCCCCAGTACGTACTCTCTAAAAAAAAAAAAACAAACCAAACAAATAAACTTAATACTTTAATTAAGATGGTAAATAGGTAGCCATCATTTTAAACCCTCATTAAAGAAAAGCTTTTGGTTAACAATGAAATTTGTAGATAAGCTTCCACTAACAACTGTCATTTCTACACCCACTTTTTGTTTGCCTTTCCACCATGATACAGCATTGCTAAGGCCTCCCTCATTCAGATTTTTTAGAACTCTCTGATTAAGTATTTTTCTTCCTTGTTTTTAAACAGAACCCATTCTTTCAGGCATATTTTTCCCTTTATAACTGCATTCATAACTATCTCCTGTTCAAAAGAAGGATGAATATTGTGTGCATTTCTTCACAGTGACTCATCCATGGGCTCACTCTTCTCTCTTCTCCCTCTCCCACCCCACACTTTCTTTCAAAATGGATAAAGAAACAGGAAAATCCCGATAAAAGAGAAAGTGAATGCATGTGTAGCTTTCAATGAGACGAATGCCCTATGACAGGTCAGAGTTAAATTACTGCTGGAAGTGCTCTTGAGGTACTGCCAGGGTCATCTGATATTATTGTGTGGCCTCCATTTTGCCCCAGAGCGACATGTGCAGTGGTGCTGGGGAGCAGAGCAGCCAGATGAGGCAGCAGGTCCTCGAGGTACTGAGACAACCCTCCCTGCAGCAGGAACCTTTACAGACAGATTGGTGGGTGGTCTCCTTAAATTTGGGACCCTCCTGCACACTGGTATCAGGACATGCAGCCCTGTGAAGACTGGGTTTGCTGGCTCCACCTCTTTCCTTCAGTAGCAGTGATGTGATCTGAAGCGACACTAACGAGGATTTATTATTGAAATCTGTAGATCGAAACGTACTGCTAAAACAATCTTTTAAAAAATGTCATGAAATGGCTGCAGCTGGAGTTTGGCAAGCCAGTCCCTTTGGCACTGATGTTTTTACACTTAACAAGGATAGCAAGGACCACATTGAGCATTCAGTGTGCGCGCACATTTTGTGGTCACTTGTTGGCTGGCCAGAAGATGACAGCCTGCAATAGTTGGATGTTTAAACTCTTGTGCATGCTGTTATGATGTGAGCTGATGCCCAAGGAGTAAAAGACAGTTTTATTCACCATGCTGTCTTGATCCCTGGTTTCAGAGGCTTTTTGAAGCACATATTCCAGCACCGCCTGATTTTTATTAGAAGACAAGTTTTGGATACACCTTTTAAAAGAGAAAATTCCTCTGGTTTATTCCTTCACTGCTCATGCAGAATGTGGATTTGCCTTTGACAAAGGCAATGTCTTTGTATTCAGATACATACTTTTGCACTTGATCCAAAGCCAAAGAAAATATTAAACAATATGAACCAGATGAATCTACCAGAAAGCAATAGATATTATTTTCTAGCATTATTGTGAAAAATTATTTAGTTCATCATGTGTTCGGAGAAAGCTTCTCTTTAAAAGTAACAAAGTTTTAGAATTTCTTTCCTTTGAAAAATGAATGTAAGTGCTGGAATCATAATGTAGTTCTTGAACATATATGGTTAGTTTCTCTTTGGGTGGCTTAGTTTTGGTTTCTTGTTATCCTGATTAATGAAATACTGAGAATCATGGCTAAACATAACGAGGTTGTGTAAGCTAAACCATCTTGAGAGTCTTTTGAGGCAAGGAAGAACTAAAAAGGAAAAAGAAAATTCTTCCCACAACTAAAGCTGAGAAAAAAATAATTTTTGAAGGAGGTTGTTTGAGGTGGTTTAACCACTTTATCAGACATTCATATGGGAATAGAGAAAAAAGGAGTGAGGAAAAAGCCGTGTATTTGTTTAATGCAGAGCATGCTAAATTATAATGGATGTTGCATAGGCTCAGATATCAGGTGTCCAACTAACATTCATGTGAGCAGCAGAATTCAGACTGAACTTTATTCTTCTCCATTATCCCCAGCTGTTGGAAAGAAGCAAGGCATGTGTGCAGAGTCTCCAAATGTTTGATGATCATGCAGAACAAGGAGGGAGATTTACTATTAGTTTGATTTCATATTTTCAGATTCTGAATTTGTTTCTCCAGTGTGTTTTGTGGAATTTTTGCGACTTAACTTACTTTTAATGCCAGTCTCAATATATATGTATTGCTTCTTTCCTCTTACATGTGTTGTCATCCCCCCTTTTTCTTTTGAACAAGAAGAAATGAGAGTGAAGCTGATGGTGGATAGTCATTTAGTTATGCTATCTAACACTGTAGTGAGACAGGCATTGTCCCCAAGAAGGAACTGTACTACAGAGATATTCCTGGGGTTCTCCTGGGAAATTTCTGGCAGAATTAAAAGCTGTGGGTCTGGTGACATCCTAGCACAGTACAAGTGACACGTGGACAGTGTCACTTGCACTGTGATGAGTGGGAAGATGGCCAACTGGAATGGCTGAGTGGGAAGTTTGATTCTGACTTCCCACTTTCAATTGGTTAAAAATGTTACAAGTGATTTATTTTACAAGTTTTACAATGTATTTATTTTAGATTTTTTTTTTCCATGAAACCCACATTTTTTATCTTAATTGTGAGTTGAATGATTCTCAGCAAGTAGATTATTATTATTGATAGCTGAACAGTTCTGGTTTATTTGATTACTTGGGTGAGTCATATGGTTTTGTTTCTGTTTCTTTTTTATAAATCCTTTAGCACCAGTAATCATATACAACAATTTTAATTTTTTTTTTTTCTTTTTAGTAGAATTCAGATACATAAACATTTCTTTGAAACCATCTCAAGACAGTCACAGGTGTGGCTAAACCAAGCTTCTTTAAACATCTTCATGTTCAAAGATTTATGGATAAGGCAGTTGCCTTTAATAAGTTCCTTTGTAGTCTGAATTCTCTGAGCCTTCTTTAAATGCAGCATGTTAATATTAGATATGTTTGTTCTGGTGGAAGGTGAAATACAAAGAGCAGTTCAATAAGGAAATGAAGAACCACCAGTACAATCCTCTTGACTGCGCTTCCTTCAAGCAAGCACAGATTGCATCCACCTTGGCAAGTGATGTAAGTGAATTTGCTTTGTAATTTATATGCATTTACATCCTCAAAAACCTAATATTTTTTTTCTTAAGCAGAATTTCTTCTTCCATCTTACTAATTACTGTGAGCAGCAGTCTCTGTTATACAGTGTGTCTGTAAAGCAGGTACAGCATGTTACCTGTTTCTTACTCAGCTTCTGAGAAAACGCTTCTCCAAGGGCCTGCAGCATTTTTCATGCGTGTTTTTGGTGAGATTCATCTCACTTAACTTTCTGTATGAGAAGGTATGCTACTTCCTCTGAGCTAATCACTGTTGTATTGATAAATACACTCTGCACTGGATAAAAAACTGGCTGGGTGTCCATGCCAAAAGAGCGGCAGTGAACACAGCTAAATCTGGCTGGTGTCTGGTCACAAGTGGTGTTCCCCAGGGTTCAGTACTGGGGCCTGTTCTCTTTAGTATCTTTATTAATGATCTGGATGAGAGTGTACCCTCAGTAAAAGTGCTGGTATCTCTCCATTGATTGTAGAAGGAGGTTGCATGAGCAGCTCAGATTCGGATGTCTGTCTTTTAGACGTCATTCTGCTGGTTGGTCATCTGAATAGTATAACAAAGTACATCAGTCACTAGATTCAGCCAGTGGGTGCCTGCTGCTGGAGCCAGATTGAAGGAAATGCCTACATCAAGTGATAGTGCTATTGGGATGATATATTTAACAGTGTGTCTAACACTAAGAAAATGAGCTCTTCTTTGAGGCCATGATCCCAGATAGCCAAGAGACAAGCCTGATTCTATACTCCAATGTTTCTGAAGTGTGGGACACCACCCAATGAGAACAGGAAAGGCTGGCTCTGGAAAGGGTCTGATAAGATATGCAATTTTTTTCCAAAAAGTAAATGTTAATTAAAGAAAAATAATTGAAGTAATTATTATAAGAGATATGCAAATTGAATATTGTTCATTTGAAATTCACCTAAATCAGTGGGGAACATGATACATGTGTGGAGGTGACTAAAAATATTGGTTTAAAAGATTTGTCATTCAAGATAGGTAAGGTGGCTAGTTTTCTTCCTGTAAAGATGGGCAACCAACTATCAGAAGTATGGAAAATCCTATTATAGGCTGGCGGGAAGTTATCTTCTGCTATTCATTAGGTGATTATTTTTTGTCTCAGGTAACTATATTGCTTATCTTTGAAAGCAATCTGTATTAAAAAAAAAAAATTCCATGAGCACTTCCCTTTAACTGTTTTATATACAGCTTTTTTATTTGGACATTTTCGTAATTCCTGAATTAAAAGAAAAAGAAAAGAATCAACAGTGTCTAAAATTAGTAAATTCAAAGTATTAAGGAAAATACCGTTGATTTAAGTTTCTGGGGTGGGAGGTGGAGGAAAAAAATTAAATAAAAAAATTCCTTTCTAGTCTGAAAAGTCATAAAAAGTGTGATTTTTGTTCTAAGTGTCCTTTTTGAAGAGATGTTTGAGTAGTTCCCAAGTGCTTGCTCAGTAGAATGAATCCTGGATTGATTTTTTCCCTTTCCTCCAAATAATAGTAAATGACTACCATCTAGTGGCTGCTAGAGATTGTTCAGGCAAGCACTTGATACTTCCTGGTTTGGGATGGCCACGCTAAACTGTGAATTGTTTTGTTAATCTCTTTTACATAACTTGGTTTCTCTTTCCAGGTGAATTACAAGAAAGATTTGGAAAGCCTACATGATCCAGCTTCTGATCTACCAAACCTGCTATATTTAAACCATGCTCTGAATACCAGCAAAATGCATAGTGATGTAAGTTTCTTCTGTAAGAATGACCTGAAAACTCTATGTAGTATTTACAGTCACTGTAGAATACATAATTTTTTTGTACTTTCTTTATAGTTTCATATGTAGTAAATTGTAATGTTTCAACCATAGCAGTTGGGGAATGTAGTGGGAAAAAAAAAGGCTTTTGGGGAGAGATCTGTCAGTTGTTGTAACAACTACTATACTGCATAAGAATCACACAGACTTCTCGTACCAGACTTCTGGCATTTCTTCTCGTGTCTGAAACCTTGGCTATTTTTTACTTTGTTGATCTAAGATAACATGTTTTTTTCCTTGCAAATCTTGCTTTGTCTAAGGTCTTGCTTATTTCTTTCATCTACAAGCTCTCTATGCAAGTGACTGTTATGCTAGTTTAATATGTGGACTTCTTCCATCAACAGTCTCTTGAGTGCTAGCTTCCCTTAGAGCTTCTCTGTCTAAAGCTTTTTTTCTCTTTAAATCCCTGACGCTTCCTACCCTGGATCAGGTAATAAGCATATACTCCATTCTACCAGGTAACAAGATGTGACCCTTGATGGGGCTGGTGGTTGGACATAGGATAGTCATGGGGGTTGAAACAGGGAACAGTAGTTAAACATTGGAACAGATTGCCCAGGGAGGTGGTGGAGTCACCATCCCTGGAGGTATTAAAAAAGTGAGTAGATGTGACTCTTCAGAGCATGGTCTAGTGAGCATGGAAGTGTTAGGTAGAAGGTTGGACTTGATGATCCTGGAGGTCTTTTCCAACCTTGATGATTCTATGATTCTGTGAAACCCCTGGCTTCTGTGCAACGCTGAAGCTGCTCTCCCGCTCCAAGAGCACCTATGCTACATTCATGGTGCTTGTTGGCTTGTTCGCTGCATTTGTTGTCTTTAGTCCAGAAACCACAGAAGGGCCACAGATCTGCTGTGGAAAGGTGTGAGTGGGTGGTGTTGGGAAGGAAGATTGCTCACAGTTGGCAGAAGGTGAGCACTTCATACACAAAGGGTTAGCCCTAATGACTAGGAGCATATTGGGTCTTGAGTCAGTGCCTGCTTATGGAAGCTTATGTCTAAAATAATCAAAATAACCCAGCCTTCCCATCTGTCCTGGATTTTTGTGTTGCTCTTTGGTGAATTTAAGGTGGCATTTCATCTGTCTCATTCTGGAAAGTGGAGCTGACACTGACTATCCCCTTTTGTATGGATAATAAATGAGTTGATAGCTTTCACTTCCTGCATTCTTCATGTGCATTTTGCCCTAATTCTAGTTACATTCAGTGTAAAGTAAGATTGGCATTCTTTATCCTGGTCAAATGAACACCCTCATTATGAACTTCATCAATCTGTCATCTTATCTCTAATGAGACAGAAAGCTGGGCTTTCCCTTAAGGCAAGTCACTTCTTCCAAAATTTCTTTCTTTCATTCCCCAGAAAGGGTAGATTCATATTGTCTATGCTCTATTCCAAGGACTCTCTAACTACTAAATCTCTGATTTTTATCTGGTCCAGATGCTGGTGGTTATTTTTTCTTGCTGCAAGAAAAAAGAAGAATGCTTTGCCCTTCAATAAGGTCTGCACTAGCTATTTGTCTTCTACAGAAATCCCATTTTAAAAATCCTAAGATTTGACCTCCCTGTGTCATCTCTTTGGTTTTAACTCTCCAACTTTTCTTCGTGCTTTTCCTATATGTTTTTGTGTTCTCCTTCTCTCTCGACAGCTTATACCAAATCTTTCTTGGAAGTGTGCTTCCACTGTATGAAGCAGTCTTCCAAACTGTGCTGTTAAGTGATCTCCAAAGACTGATCTGTGATCTGGTTGTTTTTTTTTTTTTCTTGTTTTTTTCTTTTTCCCTCTGAAACACAGAGCTTCTTGCTACTTGCCCAGTTTGCTGTTTCCCTGTGGTATACCTTCCAGGTATACCTTGGAACTATATGCTTCTCTTAATCTTTTTATAATATTATAACCTACGGTTCCAACTAATTTGGTCGATTGGTTTGCTGATTGACCTAGAGTGTAGAAATCTGTGCAACTTTATACTATAATACCAGTGCAAAGCTGTTACACAGTCAGACTTTGTGGCAATAAAACCCAGCGGTTAAGTGGAAATCTTGATTGGCATGTTTGGGCACAAATAGACTGATTTTGACAGGTCAAACTCCTATTTTCATTATTTTGATGAGGAAGGGAGTTCACGAAGTGGAACTTTCCTTTCATGTGGTATACATGTAATTCTCTTTGGCATGAACTATGAAGACATAAAATTTAAAACTTTGGTATATGTACAACAGCTAGTTTATTGTTTTGCATGTTTAAAATCCATTTCTATAAGAGAGACATTGAAATGCTAATGAACTACAGGCTACGAGAAAAAGGAACTCGGATGTGTTTCATTTTGTGGAACAGGGTGAAGAAATAGGACATGAGACTGATTTTGGTGCCTGTAGTTCAGTGTAGCAAAATGCTACATGTGACTTACCTAATTGGCTTTTATAGAATTTTATTTTTTAAAAAAAAATGTTCCATTAGTTGAGGAATGGAGTAAAAATATGAAGTTAGTATCTGTAGATGGAGACAATTTTTGTTTGTTTTCACTACAGAAGTGATTTTATTGTGTAACATTTATAATTATTTCCACTAGGAGGCAAACCTAGACCATCATATGTGTTCCTTTGTACTTCAAATGTAAATAATAATGCTTATTTTCTAGCTAACATAAACATTTGACCTTTGGATGAGCAAGACAAACATTTTCTCTAGGAACTTACAATTTATTTTTTATCATATCCTTTTTTTTTTAACACAATATTTTAAATTCAAATTTAGCAATAAAACTTCTGAGTTGGAAAGCCTAAAATATAGTTTCTTTTATGCTGTTTCTCCCATACTCATTTAAAATTGTATTTAAGTTTCAAAAACTTCTGGATTTTGTTTGGATATTTTTTGTTTTAGTACGAATATCAGAAATCATTTAAGCAAAGCAGGGTCTTCTATCATTTCACCCCAGATAGGGCTGAACAAATCCATCACAAAGAAAATGCAGTGTTTCAAAGTCAGACATATGCAATCACAAATACATCTTGCAAAGAGAAAAATGCAGCATTCTAACAGTGATTGAATCAGGCACAAAACTGCATGACAGACTGCAGTGATGTGCAGTGCATAATCAATCAGAAGCACCCCATGAGGAGAGAGGAGAGTGTTTTTGCAGGACCCAAACCTAGCGCAGAAGCCTGTCAGCAGAAGAGATTCTTAACACTCTTCTCATATTCAGACATCACTTTTTTTTTTTGAAGAGACAAATAAATTAAAATGACATCGCTCATTTTGAATATAATATTTTGATTTGTGGCTATTTGCTTTCCTTCATGGCTTGTATAAAATATTCCATCATACCCTGCACTGATTGAGGTAAGTAATGTGTTTGCCCATCTTAATCAAAAGAATGCGAATGAAGGAATTCAGAAGGCTTCTCTGAGTTTCCAAACAAAGTGTATTTGCTTTGTGAGTTAGCATAAATTTATATGTTAGTTTTTTAACCCTGTGTCCTTCAGTGTGATTTTGCTGCTAGCTTTAAGGTCATGGTCATTGGTAGCTGTGAGGGGAATGTTGGTGCAAGACCAGACCCTCCCAAGGCAGTAGTTTTCCTCAAATGTGCATTTCATAATGGTGCTCTTGAACATGAGAGAGAGACCGGTAGAGCCTGGCTGTTAAACAGATTTTGTTGCTATTACAGTAAATCTGTTGTTTAATGGAAACATGACAGGAGATTCTATTGAAAAGGTGCCAACTGTTCAGACATAGGTCATTCAGCCAAAATCGTGCAATTAGTTTAAGGATTTTGATTGATGCTGCTTCCTCCTGCTGTCTTCAAAAGTTCACCATTTTTAGGTCTGATGTTTTGAAGCAAAGGAATAAACGACTTCGGAAAAAATTTCCTTGTCTAGTTGCCCCATTTCTTCAACAGGTTAAATGTGGGAGGAGTCTTTCAAGTCAAAACCTCTAAGCAGTATGACTAAGACAGGATTTGCCTGTTACTGTGGCAGGCAGTCAGATCTCACATTCTCTCAGCTGTTAACAACATTTATTTTCATTTTCCTAGGTCAGGTACAAAGAGAATTATGAAAAATCTAAAGGCAGATCAATGCTGGAGTTTGTGGATACACCAATGTATCAAGCTTCAAAGGAGGCTCAAAAGATGCAAAGTGAGGTTAGTAAAAATGTGTGCTTGAACTAGTAAAATGTATATCAACACAGAAGCTAACAGACTTCTTGTACCCAGGTTAAGAAAATGGATGAAGGGGATAATAAAGGTTTTATAAATTGAGGATATGGTAGAATTAGTACTGAGTAGTTCTATGACATGCTCTAGATCAGCTCTTCCT
The DNA here is from genome assembly GCA_027560015.1 of Chloroceryle amazona. NCBI lineage: Eukaryota > Metazoa > Chordata > Aves > Coraciiformes > Cerylidae > Chloroceryle > Chloroceryle amazona. Next base: position 61,916 of record JANHFX010009855.1, on the reverse strand, counting down.
TCAAATTTGTTTTTTCTCAAAAGGCCACTGGTGCTAACACTAGACAGAGATTGTATGTAGTGGCATTTAATTGACAAGAAGCTCTAGATCAGAGATTACTAACTTTTTTACCTTTTGCCTTTAACTCCATGTTTAATGAAGGAGGGTTCTGAAGATGGAAGTGAGGGAAGTCACAAAGCCCAGTCTGACCCCATACCTTGACTGAAACGTGCTCCTGCCTATTCAGCCTGGGGAGCTTAGCAAGGGGGAAGGACTGTTCCCAGGCTCCAGAACAGTACTGGCTATCCTGTCAGGCCATACTTTTCTAACTTTTTATTAAAAACTTCCAGTGGTGGAAGTGACCTTCTGGGCAATCTAGTCCAGTGCTTCACTATACATGCTGAGAGAGTATTTCCCTGTGTCTCCCTTGCTGCATTATGATTCCATTATTTTTGCTGTCTGTCATGGAAAACAGATGATTTCATCCTCTTGGTAGAAACTTTAGTGTGTTTAAAATTATTACCTTGTATGCTGTTTGTCTTCTCTTTCCTCCACCAAGCAAACTGCTTCAGGATAAATATTCTCTTTGGAAATACCATACATATGTATTTTTGTTTAAATTGCACGTGTCTTGTATAATAATAAATAAATAATAATAAAATGAGTAATGACATTGCTTATTAATGTGATAAGTATCTTATGGCATAGCTCATTTCTGTGCCTGTTTACTGTGTTCTTTCTGAAATATGCTTGGAAATGCACACATGTACCAGTAACTGTTGGTTTTGCTTCAATAGAAAATGTATCGCAAAGATTTTGAAGAAGGGATCAAGGGAAGACCCTCAATGGATTTAGACAAGACCCCAGAGTTCTTGCATATAAAAGAAGTCACTAACCTGCTGAAAGAGGTAGAGGATTTTTTTTTGTTGTCATTAAGTTGTAAATGATCAATAATCAGCATCGCTGCAAGCTGGTGAAGAACTTAGTTAACTTGGTAGCTAAATACAGAAGTGACTTAATGAATAAGAATTGCCATGTGTGGTTTTCTATTCTGAATAGTCATCTAGTAAGAATCAAAACTTTCTGAAGTTTTGTTATGAACATAGGGAAATGGTAAAGCTCAGAATGCCTGAGCCAGAGAATAGAGTTAAATGAGCAAATCAGATGACTCCATAGAAAATGAGTCGTCGTCAGGACATTCCCTCTGAGGACCTCAGTTTTGGAGTTTGTTCCTCCCCTGGGCACTCATAGTCCAAATTTGGTGACCTTCCAGGCCTGCAACTAAAGTCATATGTTTGATAGTTTTTTGCAGATGGCATGGAGCTTTATTTCCAGAAAAATGAAGGGGTTGAAAGGAGGGTTTCTGTTGGTGTGCAGATGTCAGTTTTTCCTTTTCAGCAATGACTTCAGGTTTATGATAGTCTGTTGTGGTTATATGGATGCCTCGAGCTGTGTGCAGTCACTTTAATTGAATTATTGAAATAATTGTCTATCATACATGTTAAAATAAAGAAGATTAGAATTCCATAATATAGCTGTGACATTACATAATCTGCTTTAAGCAAATTTTCTTAGAAGGTATAAGTTTTCTGTGTGCTCAATGTTTAAGACTTGTGTATGTGGCACACCTACAGTTGTATCTGGCATTATAAACTAAATTTTTTTTCTGTAACTGTGAAAGTTACTGTGATAGTGCTTCTATCTGTAGTCTTTTTATATTGTTATTCTGAACTGGTTTTGTGGTAGGTTTTGAGTGTTGATTGGTTCTTCAGATTATGTTTACTATTTGACAAAAGTTAGAAGTAAATGTATCAGCAAAATTCATAGAAGTATCAGAGCTCCTGATAGCCCCCATTTGAATTTGGGAGCCAACAGTACCTTGTTTATATTTACTGTATTAAGAATTGACGTTTTTGCTGTGGCCCAGATGAATGAATTGAGGATGCTACAATTAAAACCCCTTGAACCTTGTTCCTTTCCCTGTTCTTTAAACAACTTATTCCAGTCTATGCTAGATTTCATACAGGTAAAGAAAAATTTTCAGATATGTCTTTATTATTCATCCTCTGATAAATAATTATTCCAAAAAGCTTGTCTGTCAGGTACACAAGTCTCAAGCTAGATCTAGTTTGTGCACTACCATTCTGTGTGTACATATCTCATGCATGCCTACGGACTAGGGAAAAATGCAAATGGATGCATTTCACTTGAGTTAATCTTGCTGCATGCTGAATATCCACAGAAGTGTTTTGTGCATGCATAGCTGCACATGTGTTGTAAATGTTCATCTTTGAAGATTTTGATCTAACTTCCCCTGATAGTGCTACATGCATTATGCATTAAGATGTTCTCTAATTCTTACCTCCTCAAGTTTTATGACTCATTACTTAGGGAGTAAGCCATGCTTGTAAGCCAGGGGGGAAGAATATGAGAAAATGGAAATGGTATTTTAATGTGTAAATGCATGAATTGCATATGATCTTATATCCACATTCAAGGAACAGATTCCAAACCTCAAAATTACTTAGGTCAAATTAATTATTATCTGATGTATTTCTTCATAGTCAAGGTTGTAGCTCGGTATTTTTCTGTGAAGGTTCATAATAAGCTTTAGATATACATTGCATGAAAAAAGGAGGAGAACCTGGAGTTACTAAAAAGATAATTATTTCTTCAATTACTTTTTTTTTTTATCATCTGTGTTTCAGCTTATTCTGTTGCCTTCCCACTGTATTGAATTCTGCGAATATTTTACATTTTGTAATGATAAGAACTTTCTTATTCCAGTGGAGAGCTAAGGGACTAGAACCTCTCTCTTATGAGGAAAGGCTGAGAGACCCGGGGTTGTTTAGTCCGGAAAAGAAAAACTGAGAGGGGATCTTATTAATGCTTACAAATGCTTGAAGGGTGGGTGTCAAGTAGAAGGGACCAGTCTCTTTTCAATGGTGCCCTGTGATAGGATGAGGGGCAGTGGTCACGAGCTGGAACACAGGAAGTTCTACCTCAACATGAGGAAAAGCTTCTTTCCTGTGAGAGTGACAGAGCCTGAAACGGGCTGCACAGAGAAGTTGTGGAGTCTCCTTCTCTGGAGACTTTCAAACCCACCTAGATGCATTCCTGTGTGGCCTGCCCTGGGTGTTCCTGTGCTGGCAGGGGGGTTGGATTTGATGATCTTCAGAGGTCAACCTCAACCATTCTATGATTCTTCTCTGGAAGCGCATTCACAACTCTTTCAGAAGAGACAGCTGAATTTAATAATTTTAAATTAATAGAAATTGTTTCCTGCTTGTTGTAGGACATGCTTCTTATGGTACAGAGAAACTTTAGAAATACCTGGTTTCCTTTTGTTTAAAGAGCTTATACAGAGACAAATGTGCTTAATGCTCCTCGTGAAATTTAAGACATGATTAGGTGTATTAATTCATGTATATATAAATTCTCCTGAAAAGTATTTTCTTCAATTTTGTTCTCGTTTCTTTGCTTAAAAAAGTCTAAAGATGGGAAGAGCAATTAAAAATGCTTACAAAGCTTAAAAGATCTCAAAAGTAGGCCTACAGCAGCTCTCTAAGAATTGAGAAGAGCTAAAAAGAACCAAAAGACTACAGGTGGGTTCTACTGTGCTTTTCATTTTATACTGAACATTTGAGTATTCTGGAGGCTGCAGCTGCTAAATATTCATAGATCATACCAGTGCAGTGTCTGAGGGGCACAGAAGTGCTATGGTAGGAATATTGCTTCTACATTATAATTTATGAAGCATTTGTTTTATAGGTCCTTATATAGTGTTCAGACCAACTGTCCCAATTGTGATGCAATTAGTGGAACAGAGGTAAAAACTGCAGCACAGCATACATTGGTCTGTAAAAGCAGTTAAAATATCTGTAGAGAGGCAGCAGAGGCTGCTAGTGCTAGTGCTGTAATGGGAGAGTACTATTTTTCAAGAGGACGACGGAAAAATACAACTACATTAAAACTTTTTCAACATTGTACCTTTTGATTTCATTATTTTCAATTCTATTTTAACTCTGAAACCTGTACTTCAGCTAATTCATATTTCATATAGATTTCAAAGAGACCTTTCAGACATTTAATAAATGGTGTTTCTTTTCAAGATCTTGCACACAAAATTAAGTGGAGAAATCTCTCTCTCTTTTTTTTTTTTTTTTAAAATCCTTAGAAAGAGTATAGAAAAGATTTGGAAGAAGGGATGAAAGGAAAAGGAATGACAGTGTTTGAAGATACACCGGATTTGATTAGAGTGAAAAATGCAGCTCAGATACTAAATGAGGTATGTTATGCCAATCAAGGTTATTTATGTCACAGCAAGTTCAGTCTTTATATTATACTTGCCTGAAAATATTACTTTTTTTTTTACACAATTTACAATGAAATATGTAAGTATTGAAATAAAAGCTATTTCTGTTTTGCTTTAAGAATATAGAAAAGCTCTGGATAAAGCCAACTTGTTTAAAACATTTCAGATTTTCAGGAAATTAAAAGGTCAATGCAGATTGTTAGTGGTGTCAGTAGGTACAGTGTTTAAAACTGGGTTCATTTCTTCATCTATTTGTTCAGCTACTATAATTAATACTGCAATGGCAAGAGAGTTGACTTGTAAAGAAAAGTCGATGAAATAATTTTGAGTTTTCTGGAACCACATACCTGATATTTGAAAATAATTATTGGTAGTGATTGCCAGGCATCTTGGGAAGATCTTTTATCTAAAAGAACTCTTCTACTTGTGAAAACCTTTTTCCAAAAGTAGAGTTGCTCCTGAAGAAGTGTATTTTTTTGAACTTCTGGTTCATACAATGCAAACAGACAAGTGGAGGCTCCTTTCAGAGTATGTTTTTAGAATTGAACTTTGCATGAAATGTGTTGGTCTAAGTTGTTCTGAAGGTTATGCAGAAGCACAGAAGTGTGCGACCTACTCGCAGTGAAGGGTTGGTAGTGGAAGTGGAAGACCCCTTGATCTATGAACTGTGTCTTGAAGACCACCCTGAGGAAATGAGGTGCTTGGCAAGCCTGTGTTCTCAGCAGAGCTGCAAGCTCCAAAACTTGCATGGCTGGAACTTCTGTGGATGAGCTTGCACAGGCTGTCTGGGAAACAGCAGTGGGGCTGGAGAGTGTTGGGACGGAAGAGGGAAGGGAAAGCTCATGCTGCACTTCATGCCTTCAGGGAGTCATTCTTTCAGAGTAATAGATATATATTTATTTTAATATTTTATATTAATTTAATATGTGTGTATGCACGCATATACATACATAGCCATGAGAACCAGAGGGAATTCTGTGCATAGGGCCAATCTGACCACTGTAAAGAAGTGCATAAATATACAGCTGTAACTCCAGGATTATCTTTTCCTTAGTGTTTTATACAATATGAAGCTGGGAGAAACCACCTGCTGTTGCACCTTTAGCAGAGAGAAAGTGAGCCATGATGTTTTTTCACGTTAACTTCTATTTTTTTTTCAAAAATCTGTAGTTGGCGAAGTAGAGAGTTGTTTTTTCGTTTTATTTCCACATTGGAGTGAGACAAAGATGGAAGTCTGAAAGTCTTTTTCCTCTTTTTCTTGAAAGTCATCAGACCATTACATTGAGTAGAAGGATATTTTCCTTCTGGTTTTTTTATCAATATATGACCTAAAAATAATTAATAAACAAGAAAAGATTTTTTTTAAAATTGTATGTATTTTTAGAAAAAAAAATCCATCTGTTTTCTACAGGCAGAGATGAACTAGAATAGAAAAAGCGTGATTACTATTACAGTAGCAGAAATAGCACTGCCTAAGAATCTTTTTTTAAAATTATTTTTGAAAAAAGTACAACTGTTTTGTACAGTATCACAGTATTACATTTTAATATAATTCGCTGATGAACAAGAAGTGTGTCCTTCCTGGATAAACTGAAGATGAAATACTCATTTTGTTTCCTGGTTATCAATTATTTATAATTTATGTTATGAGGAAAAAGCAGCAATTGTAGAAGAGTACTGCCACTTGCCTGTGGCCACTTGGCTGTGGTTCAGGAAAGGACTATTAAATGAATAAATTACAACTTCCTACTCTGAAAGTTCACTGGAAACACTTCTGTATGGTAATAAATTTCTAACGTGTAGTCTTTTCATAAATAAAATATTTTCTTAAAAGTAAGATGTGTTTCAAATAGGCTGGCACCAGCTACCAGCTTATTACACTATGTTCTGCAGAGCTAAATTTTCTCTTTACTTTAGAGGACAATCATAGAAAGCTGACTGATTTCCCCCCATCCTCTCCCAGATTAAAAATTCAGTGGTAGAGTTTTGTACATCTCCTAAAGTTATCCTCCTGTAGTTTGTTATGTGCTTTCTTGACAAAATCTTAATGAGAGTCTTGAGAGTTGTCACTCTAAACTTGAGATTTTTGATTGACTCTAAATCTTAAAATGGATCTCTTGTGCAAAAACCTACCTGTAACTCTCTGGCTATTGTGAATATATCGTATGAACTTTTATCTTCACAGAAACAATACAGGAAAGACCTGGAAACTGAAATTAAGGGGAAGGGCATGGAAGTTGGTCCAGACGTTCCTGAGATAAGACGAGCCAAGAAAGCTTCTGAAATTGCGAGCATGGTCAGTGCCATACCTGGTGGAAGCTCTCCATTTGATGGGATGCAACAAATCCTTGTCACTGAAAATTCTGGGACATGACAGATGTTGGCAGCAGCAATACCACAGATTTCACCAAATACCAAATCCTCTTAGTTACGTTGAGTCTAAAAGTTGCATAATCAGCATATGAGGGAAAAATTAAGACTTCTGAGAAATTTGACTGGCAGTTTGCACTAGTTCCATGTGAATTGTGTCTCGTCTGGGCTATATTCAGTAGTTGCTGACCCTGTGGCTTTTAGGTGAAATAGCTGCTTGCTTATTTAGGGCCAAAGGATAAATAGAGTTAGAGTGATGCTAAAGCCTTAGGATCCCCGTCTTGTAAAGCACAGCTCTCATCTGCATGTCAAAGTCTCTTCTACATGTGTCTGTGATTGCAGCTGCCAAAGCTGCAGAGACAGGTAGATGTGAAAGGCTATGTCAGATTTTAAGTAAGCAAGCAGTCTTGAATTAAAAATAATTTTTTAACTGGTCAGTGGCATGGATATCTCATAGGTAGATACTACACAGCTAATGCTGCTGAATCAAAAGTTATTTGTTTTTTTAAGAATGCTGTTCAGTGGAATCTCACAGACTAAAGTAGGAGTAATTTAAGAATTTTCCTGTCAGACAAGTCAGTATTTCCAATGCTATTCTTTTCAGAAAGAATACAAGAAAGACTTGGAGAATGAAATTAAAGGAAAGGGAATGGGAGTGGGCACGGATACCCCTGATATACAACGAGCCAAAAGAGCTTCTGAAATTGTAAGCCAGGTGAGTACAGAATTAATCTCTTCAGTTTACTTTGGAAGTAAAACACGGTGAGGTGTTAAAAATATAAAATCTTCTTGAACATACTTGGTCTAAGTGGAGTAGTCTGACTTCTGTCAGAAGAGCTTTGAAGACAGCATGTACAAATAATTGTAGAATTAGTTAGAAGCTGGTTTCTACCCCCCCCCCCCCCTGTTTTTTTTTTCTCAAAAAAATAAAAAAGGATCTGGAGACTGAAATTATAGGAAAAGGGATGCAAGTTGGCCCATATACTCCTGAAATACAACGTGTCAAAAGGGCTTCAGAAATAGCAAGCCAGGTAGGCATAGTTCAAAAGCTGTATGTTTCAATTCTCTATAACAAATGCTCGACATACATTTCTCAAAATACTTTTCTAGCTCTGTAGAGGCTTTCACGTCCATATTAAATTAAATACAGAGAGTAAAAAATCTTACTACCTGATTCTTATTTGCATTTATGCCAGTCATGCCATGTAAATTGACTTTGTTTACATCTACTTGCAGATCTTTTTACATTACCAAATAAGAAGGATATGTATCCTTACAGTGAAAGGAAAAAATATAAAATATGTGACTATATTATTTATGTATATAGAACAAATATACATAAGAATATATTATTTTTATATATAACGTATATTTTGAGTGTGGGACACAGTGTCAGGTATCCCACACAGACAATGAGAACAATATCATGGAGGAGAAAGGTTGAAATAAATACTGTACAAGAGTGATGGGGCTTATCAGAAATAAGCATCTTTTGTTGCAGTCTGGATATTCTGAGCCCAAGAAAGCAGGAAACAGACATTTCAAAATTATTTTTCAGAAAATGTACAAAGATGAAGCAGAAAAGATGCTTTGTAACTATTCTGCTGTCCTAGACACCCCAGAGATGGAGAGGATAAAAAGCACTCAGAAAAACATCAGTTCAGTGAGTAATAGTTGCTTCTGTCTTTGCTTCCAATTTTTCAGATATTTTTCTGTTTAAATGGGCTCTCTTGTGCCACAGCATGAATTAAAGAACTTATGACTAAATGTCCTTTGAACCATTTGCATAATTTTCCTGGCAAAAGCTGTATCACTCATTTCTTTCAGTAAAAAATTTACCCAGCTTCTCTAGGTGTGACACTGTTATTTTGAATTGCTTAACCACTTATACCACCTTGCCAAGCCACAGATATTTTTAAGTGAGGTTTTTTTTTTCTTTCTCCATCAAGTCCTGGGAAGTACTTTATTTAAAAGGACAAAAAACAATCTAAGGCTTGTTACTGCACATATAAGATTTTTCATCTGTTTCCTATCACATGTTCAGAACATCAAGATTCGAGTAGAAAATTAGAACAGATCAGGTTTCATAAATGTCTAATGATTTTATGTTATACTGGATATATTTTATGCTAGATTTAAGTTTCAGTTTATCCCTAAGTATAAATTATGAGCTTAGATCTCTAAAATTGCCCAGTTTGGAATGTATGCAGTTTCATTTTCTTTTTGGGCCCATTAATTCTGCTGTTTGTAATTCTGGCTTTGCTTGTAAGATAACAGAGAAGAGCAGAGCAAAGAAGAGGAGTAAATAAAGCCTCCACTTAATGTGTGTTTTTCATGGCAGACTAAGTAATACTAATAAAAACAATGGCTTGAGAGAAAGGAATGGAAGTGACATAAATATTTTATTACTATCTGACACAGGTGTTTTTCTTTTAACTTAAAGATATTCTCAGCTTCTCCAGGTTCACATGACTACAAGTTCAATTAGTTTCTATCAGAGGTGTTTACCTGCAGCTATCCTGTATCACTGCAGCTTCTCTAAGGAAGAAAAGCCTGTGGGAAGAGGAGATAAGAAAAGTATCTGACGTTGCTTTAGACAGTGGTCTCTCTTGTAACATCTTCCAGACATTACCTGCTCCTTTTCTTCCATTTGAGGGCCACTGAAAGCTGCTGACAGGCCCAATGGCCTCAATTTTGTTTCTTGTAATCTGTTGCCTGTTGGTTTTGAATGATACTCTGCTGTGTGGTGTGATGGTGATTAGCACCGTATCTCATGTCACTGGCATCCTGACATGCTACACGAAATCTCTGTGTAACAGAGGGGATCCAAGCTAACATCTACTGATCTGATTTCCTCCCTGCTCCAGTCTTTGACAGGTTTTGACTGCATCCTCAAATAGGTCAGTGGGTCTGGCAATATTGACTCACTAACAGTTAGATACCAGGCACATAATAACCTTCCACTACTTAATTATGCCTTGACAAGCCTCTGACCCATCTGAACACCTTGAAGCCCTGTAGACCAGGCTGTGCTTTCAGTGCCAAGGCTGATAATTATCCTCATCTTAAGTGTACTAGAATAACATGAAATAAAAAAATATTTTGTCTTAGATGTGATTTGTGATTGCTTTATTTTGTGGTCATCCTTTTTCTGTTTCTGAACTGGATCCTTCAAGTGTAGGAAAGTAGTTGATAGCTGTGATTGAACTATCAAGTTTTTCTTTCTCTGCATGTTAATGTTTCAGCATTCTGTGTAATTTAGATTATAAAGCTAAGTTACTTTTTACTAAGTTAAGAAATAGCTGGGAGCCACCCCAGTCTGAAAAATATTAATGACCCCTAATGGACTTCTGATTTTTGGATTTCATCTAAAGGTTTTTCCTGCCTTAAGGGACAAAAAAACCTGGCTAGCTTTGCAGATAAGATCAGTGCTGCTTTAACTCACGATCTCATTTGGCAGATAGGGCTCATTTTACAATAGGATATTTACTGCAGTCACCTCTTTCACAGAAGAATTTCCAGCTCCAACAATTTTACCACTCCCTCCTTGGTAGAGGAAGAAAGTATATTTTACTTCAGACCTCTCTGTAAATCTTTCTACCTTGTACTGACATGTTGGTGCAGAAGAATTTCCCAGTTCTTACTCATAAACTGTCTCTGTTCTCACGTGGTGAAACATTCTAAAATGTTAAAGGTTTTCTGAATTTTAAAAAAAAGAGTTATGGACATAAATAATTCATTCTCTAGAATATTTGGCACTACTGGTCATCCATGGTTACAGAAGACTTCAAGGAAGTAGGAGAAATGCATCAGGAGTTACTGTTTAAAGTTTATTGATTGCTGGGGGGGGGAAGATAAATAAACCTTGGTTTAAGAAAAGCAGAAATACTAAATTGTAAAGATTTACTTTATGAACACCGGGATCAGACTTGGTTTTACAGTGCCAGCCTGGAATGGCAACAGCTCTGACACCAAATAATAAAATTCAAACAAAACTTCTTTAGTAGTTTTTGCACTGTGACTTAGTACTCCATGGTTATTTAAATTATAGCCACACTTGGAATTTGTGGAGTGGTTGTTTACTGTCTTTTTCAGTAACTTTGAATGATTAATTTTACTGATGCACTTTGTGTTTTATCCTTTACTGAAAAATGGAAATATAGAGAATTATATACACAGCATGTGTATCTTTTCAGAAGTGACCTTTGTTTTTAGATGCAGTCCTCAGCTTTCTGGCTTGAACCCAGAAATCAAGATTACACGGCTTGGACTGTAGCTCTGGCTGTTATGGTTATTTTATCATGAATAAGTCAATTTTCTAGTTTGTTAAATTAGAAATAATTATGTCTGTTCACGTCTCAGAGTATTTTAAGATCTGAAGATTAAAAATCGAATTCAAATCTGGCATGTACATGCATGTTCAAGTACATTGAAATGAGTGAAACTACTTAAGCATAAAGTTGCTTTTGTAAACGTTTCTAGATTATGATCTAAATTATAATATTATTTCCAAAGTTAAAACTGTTATTACAAATCTTTAAGGTCAGTCTAAAGGATGATAAGAGATTATTTACGTTACAGTTGAAACAAACAATGTTATTATAGTTATTGATAATTGGTCTGATGTATGAAAAATTAAAGTATTTGCTTTCTTAGCAAGATTTATAGTCAGACTAATTTGGAACTTGGAAAATTGCCCAGGCCTTTTATGAGAACTTGTACTTGCATTGCTAATAGTCTCATAATCGTTTTTTCTTTTGGGGAAATGAAGGTGTTTTATAAGAAGGAAGTAGGAGCTGGCACAGCTGTAAAAGAGACTCCAGAGATTGAAAGAGTGAAAAAAAATCAACAGAATATTAGTTCGGTAAGTGTTATTAACATTAATTATTCTGATGTGAGTAAATGGTGTTCAATTTTTTTTTCCATCTTGTTTACTAAAAATGATACATTTTCCTATCAGACAGCTCATTCAAATACTGCTGCACTGCATTTTGGATAGTACTGGTCCACTCTAGTATAGATCTTCTCTGTTTAAAAGAGTTTCAAATTGAAGCATCATGAAAAATAGGAAACACTTTTAACTAAATACCTATTTTTAAAACTTTCTCCCTTATGAGGAGAGGCTGAGAGACCTCGCACTGTTTAGCCTAGAGAAGACTCAAGGGGGATCTTATGAATGCTTATCAATAACTAAAGGGCAGGTGTCAAGATGATGGGTCCTGTCTCTTTTCAGTGGTGCCCCGTGCTAGGACAAGGGGCAGTGGTCACAAACTGAAACACAGGAAGTTCCACCTCAACATGGGGAAAAGCTTCCTTACTGTGAAGGTGACAGAGCCCTGGAACAGGCTGCTCAGAGAGGTTGTGGAGTCTCCTTCTCTGGACACTTTCAAAACTCTCCTGCTCTAGGTGAACCTGCTTTGGCAGGGGGGTTGGACTAGATGAACTCCAGTGGTATCTACCGTTCTGTGATTCTGTGAAGTATTTCAGGAAAAAGTTTTTATCTTCCAAGAGTGAGAAATATTAATTGTGTTTCCTGATACGACAAACTGAACAGCAGTTTTAATTTGCAATTTAGAAAAATACTGTATCACAAAAAAATGTCTGTTGAGTCCACATGTATTACATAGGGGTTGGCACAGTTTGCGCTGCAAAACGAGGAAAATTATGTCTAAACTCAAACTGTGTGAAAAGGTGGAGGGTTTGTGCCTCTGTACATGCTGGTGACAGGTTGATCTCTGGATCTAATGAGGCTAGTTCTGAATTGATGGTCTTTATCTATGGATGGGCATTGGGTGTCTTTGGCATTTTAATACATAACTAAAAATAAAATAGCAAAATGAGAGTTTTCTACAAGCTGAACATGCTCTTCTGATAAACACGTGGCAAAGCTTGGTTGAAAAGTGACTGCTAAACAAGAAAAAAAGTTGTAGCTGCACTATTCAATTATTTGGAATTTTTGGTGTGGAGTCCTCTAGGGCCATTTGTATGTTTATGAAGTGACTTTTCTGAAGACTAGGTGCTTTTTTAAAAATAAAGTTTGAACGTGATATATAGACATAACAGTAGATGATGTTTAAATAGTAATTGAAACCCAAATTAGGGACTCTGGACACCTATTCTACTAGAATTTCCTTGTTTACCAAGTAGTATTAAATACTGCATTTCCCACAAAAGGAAGATCAAGTAGGGAATTTCCATAAAATTTTGGAAACCTTATCTTTTCCTTGAATATTTTCTTTGCTCCATCCATCACTTTTCATCTTGTCATTTTGAGTCACGGTGCAATTTGAAGATTCAGAGCAGGCTGTCACATGTCCTAAATCATGAAATACTGGGTTTGGTTGGGAAGCTGTAGATTTTCTTGATTTGAGGGTAGGATTGGGTTTTTTTTGTGTGTGTGGTTTGTTGTTTGTGTGGTTCCTGTGCCCTGTACCTTGTCCCCCTGACTCCATGCGATTATAATTTTTTGTTTGTTTGTTTGCTTTTTTAGCCAGATTTGTACTGGTGTTCTAGGGGAAAAACCACAACAAACAACTGTTTGTTACCTAGTAAATTTCCTGTTACTACAGACATTTCACACAGAGATTTATTACGAGCAGTCTTATTCTGATGCTTTTTCTCAGCACTTTGCAAAGTGAAATGCAAAAATAGTGTACAGTGCTCTTGTTGTTTTAGAAATCCTGAACAGTGGTGAAGAGGGGAAAATGAAAGGCAGACCAGTATGCTAGTGAGCATACTTGAACAAAAGCCTATCAAGAGAAACACAAAATGGTTTAGTGCTATGATGTAAGTAGCTTTGCTAGTCTGTATGTAGAGTTAGTATTTTACAAAAGATATTTTACTACATGTAGTTGAGATCACTTAAGTCTCATATAAGATTTATATAGAATGCCAAATTTAAAGGCAATGTGCAAGCAAGTTTTAAATCATGTCAGTAAGAGGGGAATTACATTGTGTAATTTACAGGAGTCCCAAAGGAAGGGTAAATTACATCAATTTTGACTCCACTGGATTTAAAAATTTTACACATATATTTTAATTTAGGCGGAAGGACTTAGGACAGTGTTGAAACTATTTGCTGAGCTAACTGAAACTGTAGAATGTGAAGCACATCTGCAGTGCAAAAAAAACCAAGCCAAAAACCAACACAGAACACCAAACCAAAATAACACTTCATTGTACAACCAAACCATGCAAAAAAGTCCATTGCATCATGTTCTGAAAGTGATCATATTCTTCCAGATGACATATAGTGGAGACATGGATCAGAATGATCTGTTTTCAAATCCTGAAAGACAAGGTGGTGACAGCCAAGGGGGTTGAGCTCATCTCACCTGTTGTGATTATTGGTTTGGAAGAAGCAGCTTCCTAAATAGTTGGGAGTCAAGATCTCACAGAACTTTAAAAGCAGACAGCAGACCCATGGACTGTAACTGAAGCTGAGAAGCTACAAATAACAGGATTTTTTAAAAACTTGTTTATATTGAGGGACAGGCAGGGCTGGACACAGCACTGGGAAGAAGGTTTTTGGGGGAAGATTGTATTTGTGGTTTTGTTTGTGTGAAATCCATGAGGAGACACCCATGTGACACGTCAGTCAACACCACAAAGCTGGGATCTGATTATCTGATTAAATCTCAAGCAATGGACAGTTTGAAGCATTTTAAGGACTGGTAGCGCTGCCAATTCTTAAGCTTACCTAATAGTTTCTATTAAAAGACTTTTTTTCTAGTGGTTTAGTACTTGTGCCAGTCCTAAACTGCCTGGACTGAAATTTTCCATTTCTGGTCTGTGCTTTGGGCTTGTTTGGTTCTATTTATTTATTAATTTTATCCAAAGCAGCTTCCAAGTATGAGCTTAGGGAAAAATAAGTTGTTTTGTCTGTGTTAAAATATTGGTCCTCTCCGGAAGTACCATGTCTTGGAGAAGAGTTGAAAATTCTCTACTGACATTTGGTACAGTGGACTTGGGGAAAAAAGAGTCCAGGGGTGAGGAGCTGAAAAGGTAGAAGGTGTTGGTCAAAGTGGATAAGCCAAACGTGGGGAAAGACAGGCAGAGCCATGTGATCCTGTGCATAGGTGCTTCCTTCCAGAACAGCTGAAACAGAACCCAAGGTTGTTTAGACTTGTCACTCCATCTCAGGCAGTGTGTATCTGAGGTACCCTTGGTCAAATATTTTCGCTTTCTTTAATGATGGTACCCACAGAGGTAGCAAACTGCGATTGTTCTCACTGCATTCGTGCAGTCAGTCTGAACAAACCATGTGGGCACACAAAAGAATCTACATTTGTACTTTTTTTAATCATGAGAAATTGCCTTCCCAAGTTGTACCTTTAAGGGGGATTATTAAGGTCCCTAAATCAATACTTAAAGGCAAGAACCTGAATTCAAGTCTGTATGTTAAGACCTGATGATCTATTCCAATGCATATGATTTTACACTTCTCCATGGATGCAGACTTGCTCTGGTTTTCCATTTTGCAAACTACAATTCAATGGGAATTGTCATTTGAGTGCAGGTGCTATGTAATCCTGTGTTTTTTAAAATTACGTAGCCAGATTAGATGTTACTTGTCTGAGCTAAGTAGGAAAAATAGTACTTTTTGTTGTCACAATTATCTTTTTCCTCATTTCACAGTAAAATCAGTGAATTAATGTGTGTGAAAAGCTCAAATGTTTTAGTGAGTTCCTGAAGAAATCAGTAATTGTGTCATCAAAGCAGGACCTTAGAGCAGTTAAAGAGGAAAAAAACCCAGAGCAGTCATGGTCTGCATGCAAATTGCTCACTAAGTAAGGGTCATTGATTATGTGTAATGAATGAGGCAGAAGTCTCTTGAGAAAAACAGCTTTTGTTAATAAAAAAGATTATGAAGTATTTAAAGAGGAAAAGAATGAACTAGTATAAAATATACTAAAAGCTGAATATGGAGAATATTTGTATAACAGGCAAAACTAGGGTCACATTTATGTTAATTGTGTCATTCTGGGATTTTTGAGTCCTTGATTTTGCAGCCTCTGTATTTAACAGAACGTTTGTATGCCACATTAATATAAAACTGTACAAATGGGTACATTACGCTGTTCCCTTGTTCTTAAAGTGCTCTTCCTTCCTTGAGTCTTGTTAATGAAAAATGTTTCCAGCTTTATTGTATCACTGCACATAGAATTTTAAATGCTTTGTGGATTTAGCTGTTTTATTACCATTTTAAACAAAAAGAAAGCATGCTGTATCACTCCAAGTAGTACCTGCAGCATCTCAAGTGTCATGAAGATAGCCACAATCCCATGTGAGGTGTATTTCTGCTCTAAGAGTTTAAGGATACTAGGCTCGTAATATGCACTCCCTGTTGCATTATATCAAACAAAATGCATTGGAGACCCTAACAGCCTGTTGCAGATATTAAATATAACTGTTCTTTTTAGGTTAATAGTGTTGCTAGGTGTTGCCTAGCTGTGCAGTATGCGTAAAGGAGAGATTACGAAATGTTTGTGATGTATTAGTGCTTGTCTGTATCTTTGTTAAATTGCTAATATTTTGTAATATTTATTGTGCAGATTAAATACAAGGAAGAAATTCATCATGCAACAGCTATTTCTGATCCACCCGAACTAAGGAGAGTTAAGGAAAACCAGAAGAATATTAGCAATGTGTGCCCAGTTTTCATTGCTTGCACACTTCTCTCTGCTGTATTAAATGTGTTTGTACCTCCGTGAATATGCCTGTGGTGTTTGTGCTAGTTCCTGTTTGTCCACAAAAACTAATCTTATCGTTAATCGATTAATAATAAATTGGTAACTTCTTAGCCTTGCACTTTGATTAACATCAGTGAGAATGAGCTATTCTGTTGAAGTACCAATTGTCTTTGAAATAGAAGTACTGCAAGAGGGTAAGTACTAAGTATGGTGTGAAAAATGTGGATGTTTATTAAGGAATGCTATTTTCCATCCAAATGCAGTGTGTTCTTTAATGCTGTCTAACACACTGTTGTATTTCTGTTACTCAGAAGTCTCAGTGTAATATCTTCTGCCATGTTTGCTAGGTTCAGTACAAAGGGCAGCTCTGCAAAGCTACGCCTGTGAGTGTCACCCCTGAGATTGAAAGAGCCAAGAGGAATCAAGAGAATGTCAGCATGGGAAGTTTCTCTTGTTTAATCCTTTGTTTAATGTTTGAGTGCAGAGGATGACTACAAAGTCCTGCTTCCACAAGCTGTTCCTTTTCTTATAGTTATGTGCGGGTTCAATAATGGAATTACTTGAAAAAAAAAATTACATGAAAAAAGGAAGCAATTGTGAAAAACCTCTTCTTGCTTTGGGAAATGGCATGTTAAGCATCATGTATTTGAAGAAATGGCTGCAATGTTTTGAAGTGTTTCTCTCTTGGATATTTGCAGGAAATGTTGACTTTTTTTTTTTTTATCAGAATATCCTTTTCCACTTTTTTTTTTTCCTTTGCTTTGTAAAAAATTGCCTCCAGTTGTGCTCGAATTCCAGCTCTCTCACCTGTCTCTTTCGGGTTCCTCAGTAACCTTCCTATCAGAGTTCAGTATTTAACAGCTGACATAACCATTAGAAAGTTGTCCTTTTGCAGGAGCACAGGGAAGAAGGTCAGCACGCTGCTGCCTTCCTGCACTGCTGAAGTCGCAGCCCATTAGTGAGTCTCTGAGAGACCAGCCATTCTCCTCACTGGGAAGTGCCATCAGCAGCCCTATTTAATGGCGCTACAAATAGCTACAGTGTTTCTCTGGGATGTTTTTTGACACTTAATTTAGACTTAAAATTTTTCAAGAATGTTGTCCCTCTAACTTATCTGTATGCTATTTATTGCTGGAATTATGTTGGTACATCTAGCTCTCCTAAAATGCATTCTGTTCAAACAAACCTGTTTTCCCAAGTGATTCGAGCCAGTCTGTGTAGTTACTCTACTCACATCATTGTTTACCTTTCATCAATTTTTGTGCTTTGCAAATTTCATTGGCAAGATTAAATCATTTTACAGGTCATTGGAATAGCTTTGGGCGAAGATTCTTTAATGTCAGCCATTTCTAGAAACATTGTCTTGAATAATCATTTTATCTTAACAGATGACAGTTTGCAAGTTTAATCCATTTAATATAAGATGTTAATTTTTCAGTTGGAATATATTGATGTGGACAGACCAAAACTGTGTTCTGTGGGAAGACAATTGCTTGAACAATATGTATGTTCATGCCACAGTGCACTGCAGAATTGTGAGCATAATGTATCAGCACAGTTATTATGACATAAATCCAAGAGCTTATTTAAAAAAAAAAAAAAGGTTTGTATGGAAACATAAACCAATATGGATTGGCATAAAGAAAGCAAGAATTTCCCTCTAATTATTTACTAAATGTGTACCATGACTGACTTCCCAGTATTTGGGCAGGGTTAACATTGTCCTGATTGGTCTGTCAATGCCATTTCCTATGGTTAATGCATCATTGCTACAAGTGTATTCTGTTAAACAGCGATGGAAGGGATATTCCTACAGTACATTGAAATAAACACATGGTGAAATTTAGTCAGTTGGATTCAATTGGCAGTTCTCTGATGTATTGCACCCTCTGAATATATAGAGTATAATAAAGTCAGAACATGGATGGCTCTAGGAAGTTCTATCTCTGGACAAATACACCTTTATGATGGACATTGCTAAAATTGTCATTTTTCATTTACAGCATTACTTGTGACTTACCCCATTCCAAATGTAAGATATTCCTATATACTACCACAGACCAGTGTGGTAAATGTCAAGATGTTGTGTGCATATGTGTTTATATATCCACATAAATGCGTTAATAAGATGACTATACAGAAAAAAAATCAATGTTATGCTTCAAAAATCAAGTTTTATAAGCTTTAATAAACTTCAAATGCATCTTTCCTTTTCAGTTGTTTCCTAGATGACCTTTTAAATCATACATTTTAATGTAATACAGTGTGATACTGCTTTAGCTGAAATAGTATGTACTATTTTATTCTGTTAAATAATAGGTTCACTACAGAGAGCAGCCTGGCAAAGCTACTTCTGTGAGTGTCACTCCTGAGATAGAGAGAGTCAAGAAGAATCAACACAATATTAGCTCGGCAAGTTCTTCGAATCTTTTTGTCATTTAGATTTTCAGTCGCTCTAGTAATATAACAAGGATATGCTTTTCCACAAAGATTTGATATGTCAAATAAATCTAACTGCATCATTCACTGAAAGGATTTTTTTATCCGTTGAGTACATGCTCCACACATATGGGCAACAAAAATATTCAGACTTGTATGATTATCCTTGCAAAAAATAGTAGGTGATTGTGTTGACACCAGTATTTTTCAAGGAGAGAGTCAGGAGAAGTGAGTCCTTCTTTCAAGAGTCTTCATCTCTTGTTACCTAGTTTTAGTTGCTAGATTGCAGGAGTAAATTATGGTAAAGAACAAATGAGAATTTAACTTTCATGCAAATTTTACTTTCTCATGATTCAAAGCACAGAAGCATATAGTCATCCATCCCACTCTGTGTCATTTTTTTTTTTTTTAAATTGACCCAACAGTGGTGTATAAAGCAGCAGACAGTTCTACTATGAAGCAAGGAAGAAGTCAAAACTGTGGTGAAGTAAGGGACCAAGCTAGTTACATTACAGTCTGTGTTCTCAACGTTGAAACCATACCAATGACAAAGCCCCTGCAGATGGTAAATAGAACAGGTTTCATGCAAAGACAACTGTCTCAAGGTGGCAGAAGAGAATTAATAGTAGTGAATACTTTAGAACTCAGTGTAGGGAGAAAAATAAAGTAGGTTGGATTTGTCAGAGGATTTGCCTAAGGACGAAGGAACAGAATCTGACCTTCTAACTATGTATGTCTTAAGTAACATTTTTAAAATGTCTATGTATATCTACTGAAGTCGATTAGCTTTGAGGTGCATAGTTAAAAATAAGAGGAAAACTTCCCAACGTCTTTAGACTTTAAATATTTTTTTTTATTTCTGAAAATTTTTTTCTTCGAAGTGACTCCATTTGTTGTTTTACAGGCATAAATGCTTCTCTATATTAATGAGCAGTGGATGAACACTGAACTACATTGTCTTGTAATTATTTTGGCCAGAAAATGTCTTTTATTCAAGAGCACATGTAGATGAATATATTTGCTAAGAAAATTTATTGTTTAATTAAGAAGCGTTTGAAGAATATGCAGTACCATATATTTCTGTTTCTCTGTACATTACTTCAAACTTACAAATGAAAGGTAAACAGCAAGACTCATACTTCCATAGGTATGTTGTGCTTAGCCAATATGTAATTTTAAGGAGGGTTAGACAATTTCAGTACTTGGTCTCTCTCATCACAAGTAGATGTTGAAATAGATTTGCAAAGCTGATTTGAGAAGTAATATTTTGAGTGTGAAGTAGAGGTAAATCTAAAATATTTACTAAAATGCAGTGTAGGAGCTGAGAGTCCATTAACAGAAGAAATCAAACAGCTAGAAGAAACAGTAAGAGTACGCCAGAATCAACAAATAAGACCAACTACTCTTACTGATTTAGAATTTTGAGTGTTGAGGGTTTTTTGTTCCCCCCCCCCTTTTTTCTTTTTTTTTTTTATAAACAGATAATTAACCTTGCATCTTTACAAGCCTGTAAAATGCCACAAAACCAGCTAATTAGGAGAAGGAGGAGGTTCTGTAGTTACTGATGCACAAAACACAGAGCACAAATGTTCCCTCTGAAAACAGCATATTCAGATTTGTCCCAGACATGTTGCTTTTGTGCTGCCAACCGAGGACAGAATCTAGGTCTGCCTGGGTAATAAGAAGGTAGCTTTTCATCAGCCTTACAAATACGTTTTAAAGATGTCCAAGTTACAGTGGTGTTTTCTTATTAGTTATCTTTTTCAATTGATAAATTATTTCACTTAGGTCATTTAAACATTCTAAATGACTGATGAAATAAATACGCCCTTTGTCCTTACCAACAGACTAGCTCATCGGTACTCTCCCTCTGAAATAAGTCACCGGAAAATGACTGTAAAGAAAGAAACAAGAAAAAATGTTGGGCATTGTGATTTGGAAAAGATACCATTCATTGCATGGTGTGATTCTCACTGTCCTTTCTACTGTAAACAAAACCTGTGTGCTGTTGTTGCTGTTTTGCAGGTCAAGTACAGCAGTGATCAGAGGCAGATGAAAGGTAGACGTAGTGTGCTTCTAGACACACCTGAGCTAAGGCATGTCAAAGAAACACAAAACAACATCTCCATGGTAGGGTGCTTTCTTTCTATAACTAGACTATACTAAGGAATGGCACTTGACTTCCACTGGATTTTGCCTTCTATTAATATAGGTAACTGATGAAACACTCTGCTCAAGTATGGAAGGAATATTTTCTTATGCTTGTTGAGGAAGTATTTGCTAACTGCATATGATTGTAACGAACATTTTCAAAATACTAATAAACAGTTTTCTAATAGTTAAAAGTCTGTTCTTTTATTTGGTTGGTTGTTTTTATCTTTAAAAGAAAGTACACACCTCATTTGAGCATCACACCATTTGACTGGATTAGGTGACACACTTCACCTTGTGCCTGTGCACGTTCCTGGTTTCTGCGTGACTTTTGGTCTTGGAATGAGTTGTTTTGTGTGCATTTGCTTGTGCGAGAATGTTTGTCAATTTAATTCTTTGATCATTAAGACTATTAAAAAAGTAAATATGCATAGTCAGAGATAACTACTTTGTAACTCTTACTAATACTGGTTTTGTTCCAACACTTGATTATATAACACTTTCTACCCTAATTTCCTTTTATTTTTTTTTTAAACAGGCTGCTTAGAATAACTGCAATTCTTTCTAAAAACCTGTGTTTAAAGCCAGCTGGTATATGATAAAAGAGTGAAAGAGCACCGCTTGTATGAAACTGTGCATATAATCAGAATTCTCAGTGAATAAAATTCTTGAATTCTTTAGAACCATTACTTCTGGAACATTTTTTTACTGACAGACGTAGTTGTGTATGTCAGTGGAGAGCTATCATATCTTAGAGAAGGGAATGCACCAGATGACCTCCTGAGGGCTTGTCCTGTCCTGTGTGACTGTAAGATGATGCTTTGTTGCTTGAGTTAATGCCTGATTCAGTAGCAATGGAAAACAAATGCAAAGAGTTTCAGGAACTCAAGTTAGGGAGCTAGAAAAGACTTGGCCAATCATCCAGCCTATCTCACATGTAATAATTCTATTATGATAGAAAATGCAAAGAATATAAGTGCCTCGTATGCATTCTTACGTAGAAAACTATTTGCTGTCAGTTGTAATTTAGGGACAAAATGTAATTCTTCTTGTTTTCCTAGGTAAAATACCATGAAGATTTTGAGAAGACAAAGGGCAGAGGCTTCACCCCAGTGGTAGATGATCCTATAACAGAGCGGGTGCGGAAAAATACCCAGATTGTGAGTGATGCGGCATATAAAGGTGTGCATCCACATATCGTTGAAATGGATAGAAGACCTGGAATAATTGTTGGTAGGTTATTAAATACTGTTGCTATTTAAAAAAATGTGGGGAATATGAAAACCCCTGTTTGTGTTTTCCATTATAGCCAAGAAAAGGTACTCTCAAATTTCATTTTTTCCTCTCTTCTCAGTATGAATCTTGGGTTGAACAATGCTATCTTCTAGTCAAATAATCATGGGAAGGAGAGATACATTGTCATTTCCTCTGTTATTTTTTCAAATATGAATTTTGACTCTTCAAAAGAGGCCAAAGTATCTGCAATAATCTTCATTTTGCACAGGAGATGATTAAAGCTGTGATTCTCCAAGATGTCAGTGTTTAAATGTTGCAGACCAGTTTGAGATTTCCCCTTTTGTCAGTCAGCAACTTCTCCAGAGCTGCACGTGCTCAATTTACCTCTTGTTTTAGAATTTCACACAGCTTTAAAATATCTCAAGTTGTAACTCCTCCATAACTCATTAGATTTCTAGTAAGCCAAACTCCAGTATTCAGAAATGATGTTCTAACAGATGGTCCAAGATAACACCACGTGTTCAGAGGGCAAAATACAGATTGGTTGTTTTATGTAGAGATAGGGTATTGCATCAGGATGTCATTTGGAGTATTCATAATAAACACTTTCAAAATCAAAATGGGTATTTGAAATTTCTTAAAAGTTAGCAAGTATGCTATGGAAAAAGAAATGGTAACCTGACATTTTCATTTTTCTTTCTCCTTCTCTTGGTGTTTCCTTTTTCTGTTCTTCTGTGCTTTACAACAGTGTAGACTGTGGAGGTTCTACATATAGGAAAACATGCTGAGCTAACATTCTAAAATCCTTCATACACAGTAATAATAGAAAGAGCTGATTTTAAGTCTACCTCTCAACAGTCAGAGAAGTTGCAGGTCAAATGGACTAATTGGGGGGTCATATAGTCCATATTTCTGCCTAAAGCAAGGTTAACTACATCTATATTATTCCTGGCAGTACTTTTTCAGTCATCTTCTTAAAGGCTCCAAATGAGTCTCTACTACAGAAAGAAGTGTATTTCTTCCCTTTTGTGTACCCACCTTTTACATGTCTGTAGCTACGGCCTTACATCAGAAGGCATTTTTCAAAAGTGAGTGGTTAGAGGGCTCTGCTTGGGTAGGGTACTGATGCTTTCAAGACCACAAAAGTGTCAGGGGGTCATGTGTTCTGGATCTCAAGTTGGACACCAGCATGTTCAGAAATTCATTGTCTGTAGAGACCCAAGCACTTGAAGTCACTTCCAGGTAGAGGTGCAGCCGAAAGGGGGGAAGAAAGCTCCGTAAAACTGCAGTTTCATATATGGTTTGCAATATGCTGTTCAGTGCTCACTTCAAACCTCTTGCTCTGTGTTGCATTGCACATGTGCTGTAACCCTATCATGAGTGCAATCCTGTGTGCAATATCTGAAGTCTTGCTAGCACAACCAGATTAGGACTAAGAGATTAAGAACATCCCTGAAATAAAGTCTTGAACTGTAAGTAACTGAAATACCGTTTATCACCTTAAAATACTGCAGTATCAAAACACACAGTATACAGGATCTTAAGTCTCCATGACCGTCAAACAGCAAAAATAATGCAACTATTTAAAGGAAATAGGCCATGACAAACCTGTGAGCCTGGTATCTACTGATATTTCACTTAATGCTTTTTCAGAGAGAACTGCAATTATAATATCTGCTCACTTAAGAAGCATTGAACTCCCTGGTCATGGAATGCCCTTGGCATCTAGAAAAGAAAATTACAAACTGAAAAACCCAACCAAGACTCTCTTGAGCTTTTTGATAGATGATAATTGTTCAGCCAGTTAGGAAAGGGACCTCTGTATTCGAGTCCATCTGGTTGGTTTTTAAAGCTTCACCTATACTAGGTGAAGCTGTAATAACTTTTTCAAATGCCTGATTGTTAAAATTAATGCCCCTGCTTTGGAAAATGGCCTGTAGTTTTAACCCTGCTAAAGCCATTCCAAATCCATGAAGATAAATTACTCTAACTGAGCTTTAGATCTGTGACTAATAACTCCCTAACTCTCACCTGAGTATATGGATATTTAAATTTGCAAAAGTTACCAGGAAGTTAAAATTGATTGGTGGTATAAACTGCCAGGATACAGATTCTCTGCATGTTATTTCAGATTACAGTGATGGATAAAATCAGTACAAATCAATGGCTGCTACACTGATTCTGCCATGAAGCCATACTTAGAATCATAGAATAGTTTGGGTTGGAAGGGATGTTTAAAGGTTGCCTAGCCTAACAACCCTGCAGGGAGCAGGGACATCTTTAACTAGATCAGGTTGCACAGAGCCCTGACCATCCTGACCTTGAATGATTCCAGGGATGAGGCATCTACTGCCTCTCTGGGGAACCTGTGCCAGTGTTTCACCACCCTCACTGTAAAAAATGTCTTCCTTATATCTAGCCTAAATCTATCCTCTCTTGGTTTAAAACCCATTACCCCCTGTCCTGTCACAACAGGCCTTGCTAAAAAGATTGTCCCTATCTTTGTTACAGGCCTGCTTTAAGTACTGAAAGAGCACAATAAGGTCTCCCTGGAGCCTTCTCCAGGCTGAACAACCCCAACGCTCTCAGCCTTTCTTCACAGCAGAGGTGTTCCAGTCCTCTGATCGTTTTTGTGGCCCTCCTCCAGATGTGTTTCAACAGGGTCCATGTCCTTCTTGTGATGAGGACTTCAGAGCTGTACACAGTACTCCAGGTCTCAAGAGAGCAGAGTAGAAGGGCAAAATTACCTCCCTTGACCTTCTGGCCATGCTTCTTTTGATGCAGCCAGGATGCAATTGGCCTTCTGAGCCGTGAACGCCCAGCATGAATGTCCAACTTTTCATCCACCAGGACCCCCAAGTTCTTCTCTGCAGGGCTTGCTATGTTTTTACTTACTAAGGCATGATCAAACAGGACAAAATTGAGCATTCACCAGTTCCTCCACCTCTTTTATGCCTGTCAGTCCTTTATGCAGTTGCATAATTTATCACTGTTAGGACTAACACATAGTTTATCAAAAGATTTTTGCCTTGGCTTTTATTCATCTTGTCAAGAGGGAGTTAGCACTATGCCTCACCTTAGGGGAGTTGCAGTAGATAACATATAATGTACATCTATTTAATGTATTCTAAAGCCATAAGATTTATTTTATTAGCTCTGTCTTTCCATTGCCTCTAGGTAATAAATCATTTGAAAAATGATGTATTTGGGGTCCTCACAGTCCTACTTTAGCTACCAACCCATTATTTAGCTTGGTACCACTCAAACTAGCAAGAGGACTGATCTGGGAAGACAGTCTGCTTTTTTTTTTTCCCCACTTCCAGTGCATTGAGTAATCTCGTAGACGGGTTTGCCCAAGAAGCAAACTGCTGGTAAAAAGGTGTGACCTGGTAGAGTTGTGCTTTAGCTGATTGCAAGTAATGTAAAAGTTTTGTTTTAAACTAGTTTGGAGAGATTAAATTATTACTACATTTGTAGATGTAGCAGATATGAATTGTATATGTTAGATTGATGTGAGTAGATCAAGAATTTATACTGTAGCTGCTTCTGCATTTGTTATAAGCCTCCTCTTGTACAACACGATTTGTTAAAAGTTTATTAAAAACATGGCTGAATCTATTCCCTTTTCTGCTGTGATTATAACTTAAACTCAGATATAAAATTGTTTCTTATGGATTCTTTTTTTTCTTTCAAGATCCCGTTCAGACATGTGAATTCAAGAGGTATTAATAACTTGTGTGAATTGAAGGTCTTATGATTGCTATTATTATTGAATCCATACATTGAATTTCAAAAATGTATTTTGATAGTGTTGTACTGGATCAACAGTGAGTATGTGTCCCAGGAAACTTAAATACTCGGAAGACAAGTGAGATCAAGAGTGAGCTTCATTTTATCCCACTGTAGATGTCTATGGTGTAGGTTTCTACAACTGAATTTGTCACCCTTGTCCGACTTATTTTTGCTGTTAATTAAGACAGATGGATACTTCTGAGTTTACATGAATTGAGTAACTGGCAGAAATTTATTTTGAATAAGATGAACTATGCCCTGATACTGCTATTTAGGCTGACCTGATCTTTACTGTAGGCAAGGATGAATTGTATTGCTTTTGTTGGGTGTAGAGATGTGTACTGCCAACCGTCATCTATGGGGGTATATACTGCAGCATCTCCATGATGTAATGATGCTGTTGGACTGGGAAAATTACCTTGTAGTTCTGATGATTTTGGTTCTGCTAGTGGTAGTGTGTTCTGGTATGTGATATTTAACATGTTTCCATTTAATTAGACTTAAGAAAATACTATTGTCATGTTTAGAAAATAACAACAGTGCTTAAAATGAATGTACAAAGTTCTTTCAGGTAGGAAATTAATGCTTTCTGGTCCTTTCAGGTGAATACTTAGGTGTTTTGCTTAATTTCTAGATGAAGGAAATTGGTTGCTGTTGTTAAAATTCATTCCTTTCATGCTTTTACTTCCTTTGTTGTTTGTCTGTCTTATAATTTCTGTGCTTTGGGAAAAAGATCTTAAAGTTTGGCGCACAGATCCTGGCTCCATCTTCGACATTGATCCTCTGGAGGACAATATTCAGTCTAGGAGTCTGCATATGCTTTCTGGTATTGCTTATAATTATAATAATTATTCTTGACTTTTCCCCAATTAGACCTTTTTATGTTTATGAAACTAAGCTGATACATTTTCAGGTCAGTGTGCCAGCCATATGTTTTATAAGTACTTCTTCATAAATATATATAAATGTACTATTTAAAAAGCAGCATTTTATAGGACCTTCAGCTGTAATTTCCTATGCAGATAAAAAAGAGTTAAATTAATCTTACTGTGAACAACAGTTATTCATAGCACTAGCATATAACTTGTATGTAACTTCTTAACAAGAGTTATTCACAAGTAGTTACTTAAAAAACATTGGTGCACTTTGTGCTCACTATAAGTATAATTTTTAAATAGTTGGAGCTTACTGAAATTTCAGACATGGAAGGTGGCCTATTTATAAAATTGCTTTATTTTCTGTGCACAGTTTGATTATATGGCACATGGTATTTTGACTTGTGCTGTCGTTTGCAGCTGAAAGTCATTCATAATTTAAGGGTAGATGGAAAAGGAGAGAAGGTAATGTGTAATTTTGCACATATATTTTCTTTGCTACTAATAGGGCAATTTTGAATATTTTTTTTAATGTCATAGAGCAGTATTTCCACATGAACTTATATGCATGTTGGAATAAAGCAACATTTTGACTTTCCACTGGACATTTTTTTATGCTTCATCCTTTTTTTTTTCTTTTCCCAGTATCTCCTTCCTACCTTCCATTTCTTCTTTTAAAGCAGAAAACAAGTGTAGTTGTATCTGATTTTGAACCAACCTTTTGAACTAATAGTGTTAAAAATGGATACGAAATTGTGAAAATTCTCTTTTCTCTAATTTTAACACTGTCAGAGTATGAACACCAATGTTAGCTCTATTGGGGTTTCTGCTATTGCTCATCTTTGCACTTCTCTCGCCTATTTACTATGACATTCTTTCTTTCTGCTTTTGTAGAAAGAGCAAACCGTTACAGTAAGCAGTATTTACATTCTACCAGTTTGGGAGATTATAAATCAGATGGCTCTGACACGAACCCTACCTTTTCTTACTGCAGTGAGATAACAAGGCCATCTGATGAAGGAGGTACCCCTTATTCCCGCCTTTTTCATTAATGACACTTTCACAGTGTGTTGAAACCTCACAGACCTATATTAACTCTATATCCTTGTATAACCACAAATAGTTAGAAACTATGTAAGCTGTTGCCTGATTGCTTAAAGAAGCAAACCAAAATCTCAAGGCTGTACAGTTTCTTGCATGCTGTATTGCTTTATTGGGTATTCCCTTTCACCATTTGGGTAACTCTGTCAGCCTGAAAATCCTGCTAACTCCCACTTGCAGTGCTTAAGAGATGATGTGTTCTGTTTCTGCAAAATGTACATTAATGTGTTTGGTTGTTTGTTTTTTTTTCCTCTTGAAAGATGCAATGTAACTGAAAAAATATACACTTCTGTATTGTGGCTTTCACCTTACATTCTAAAAAAGAAAGGTGTATCAACTGGCAACTTTGTCACATATGATCATTTTCTTATACTCTCAGCAGTTTGGGAACTGGGGTCAATATTTGCCCAAGAACCTTATATAGTATGATATTGTTTAACATGGATTAATATTAGAGTACTTCAATGAACCTGCATTCCCATGTACAAAACCACATCTTGCATCAGTTTGATTACATAGATTAGAAAAAAATTTATGAAAATTATGAGTAAGGATCTGGGCACCATAGTGGCATTAAAGTGTGTACTAGACTAGTGATTTCTAAATATTCAGAAACATTGCATTCTAAATATATATTTTTTCAAATTTCTACTTCTCTGTTGTGAAAGAAAGGGCCTTGAAAAGGTTAACCAAAGGGTTACTAATGTTTCTTCTGTTTTGTTTTGTTTTTCTTTTAAGAAAGTGTTAAAGATAGTGCTACCATTTAGTTGTCCGGCATCCTTGAATTACCTGTGGTTTTAGAAGATTTTAAGGCATCTTAATTTCAAACAGTGCCTGTTTATGTTCTACTCTTCAGAGTAATATGTTACTATAATGGCTAGTGTTTAGGGACTCTACATTGTGTTAGGTGCCATAGGAATACATATAGGCAGCTCTGATTAAGAACAGGTGAGGAAGAAATTGTTCACTCTAAAGAACTAACTGAACAAAGAAAGAAATGTGTCTTTGACAGAACTGTAATCCATGATACCACATATGTCCATCTTTATTTGATATTTTAACTATATTCCCAACTTGCTTAATAGATGATGGCAATAATACACATCATGCTGGTTTTTATGTCTCTTCCTGTGATGATATGAAGCGGGCTTTGCAGTCCAGTGCATATTGTCTCTCTTATCTCTGTTCTGATCTTTTTTGGCTCTATTCCAAGCCATTTTAACATTGCTTTGTCAGCTTGATTTGATCATTAGCAGATATTTTTTATTACTTGCCATATAGAGAATAGGAAATGGGCTTTATTTTCCCATTTTTTTTGGCACTAGCAAGCTTGCTTTTTGTGTCTCTATTTAAATCTATTGTTGTGGTGATGTGCTGAAGAGATCCTTGCCAAGATCAACATGTTTCAGCAAGATATTGTTTCCACTTTTGACCCAGCTGGCTAGCCAGGGTTTGAGCACTTACAGGCAGTTCCTGTTGCAAGGGAGAAATAAATGCCATATCTGAGTAACCTGACATAATCCTAGTGATTTACAAGAAAAAGCCATTTCTGTGAACACAGAAAAAAAGAAAACCAGCAGAAGATATCATCTTTAGTCAAAAATACCAACCTTCACGGCAGCATCCAATCTAAAATGTCATTTAGCACATACCCACAAGATGAGTTTGTCCTTGACCTTTATCCAGTATTTCTTACAGCATACCCCAAATGAGAACCAAATCCATTTTGCTGAGATGTCATGGCTGTTTCTCATGGATTCTGTACTTCTGTATCTAGCAGCGTTTCTCACTGGCAATTGTTCAGTCTAATGGCACACCAACATGAAAGACAGTTGGAGACTTGTGGTCTCTAAGTGTCTTTGGCCTTGTCTCATCATCTTTCAGATATTTCTACATTGCTCAATTGCTAATTTATCCTAAATACCTTTACTGATACTTGACCCATAGTTCAAGTCTTTCACTGCCACTGCTGGCGGAATTGCTCCTTAATTGCCTCTCTGAGCCCGTAGCTGGGTCCCTGGCTTCACACAAGATGTTAAAGGCTTATTCAGATCTCAAGAACCCTCTCTCTTGTCTTTGGGGTATTTCAGTAACAACATCACTGAAACTACTAATATTATACACTAGAATTAGTTCTTACTACTTGATTTCCTGACAATTATGTTAGGTGATGAGGTTGAGCTCAGCCAAGTGTGCCTCCTACGGAGTTTTCCCTACAAAATCAGTAGATTTTTTGCATGGTGTGAGTTCAGGAAAATCCTTTCTTTTCTTTTTAGATTGCTGCAGGTAAAACTGGCTAGGAAACAATTGTTAACAATTTCCAGCAAGTCTGATGCAGGTAGTGAACTTTCATTTTGATATTCTTTTTAAAATTATTTTTCAACTTTGTCTGGCCTTTTTGCAGCTTCTCTCTGTTAGTGTTTTTCAAGGTTGACTTTATTACTTCAGGATATCATTGAATTTTTTTGCCATTCAGGACAGAAGGTGTTGCACTAGAGCCTCATAGTCTGCCTAAATGCTTTGAATTAATTACTGCCCTAACAAAGATTTCCTTTCTACCTGCAGGACATTTTGTGGCACTTCCCAGAAACAGTTGGGTGCTACATTAGTTCTTGAAAAATTCTCGTCTGCTTTTGAAGTAGTTATTTTCAGCTTGGTTAAGGAGGAAAAGAAGCTAATGATTCTCTCTTTCAATACTGCTTTTAACACTGGCGTTGCAACTTGTCAGACATGGAGCTTTTTATTCATTTTTAGGATGCTTGATTTATTTTTCTTTATAAAGACAGACCAGACAGTTCCTTCATCACAGGACCCTATAGAAAAAAAAGCAAGAGGAGACAGTTTCTTTTCTTTCAACCCAGATCTTTCTAGGCAGCACTGTGTCCAGCAAATTTCTCAACTTTTTATTTTATTTCTTTATAAAGTCTTTTATGTCTGTCCTGATTTTTTTGCACAGTCTTACAGACTGTTTTTCTTCCAGTTTTTTTGAAACTCATTCTCCTGCTACCCTTCCTCCCCTACAAGTACGGTCCCATCCTGTTAGTTTGAATTCAGGCACCAGGAGAGAACATCTGGTTCGTATGGTTCAATACCTGTTCCAGTCTTGCATTATTTTGGACAACTGTATTTGTATTTCAAACATCTACTCCATTAAGGAGTTGGTTTTACATATAATTATAAGAGTTTTGGTATCTTACTACTGAAAGGAACACAGGTATCACCTTATTGGACTTCTGAGACACACTGAGAGACTGTGAGGACAAGAAGTTATGCTAAAGCATGTATTTTTATAAAAATATGTTCTATTTTAAGGTATCAATATAAAATTAATCTACTGTCTTTTGCTACTAATTTCAGTAAGTGAAAATGATATTTAGGTGACACCCTCATGGCTCAAGACTGCTTTGTTTAGTTCCATTCCCCCAAACGCAAGAGTAAAAATGCCTGAATGTAGTAAAAGTTCACAAATCAGAGAATTCCTTTTTTAAAGGCTAATTTATATATACATTTTTCTTAGTAGTTCCATCTCCAGACACTGAGGTGAGGAGAGGACGTTTTACACTACAGTGTTAAACATGTGGTATGATTTAAGATATGGAAATGAATTTGCGGTGTATGATCCTGTTCCAAGCACAGAAACCAAGCTCAGTTCCTCAAAGCTCTGTGTGTGTGCAGGTATAGACAAAGAGTGGCAAGATAAAGTGAAAGCTAAAAATAAACCTTTGAGGTCAATTAATACTTTCCTTCAGGACCATTGTTTGTAGTAAGCAAAGAAATGAAATACTACAGAAGAAATTCTGGTTTAGGATTAAAATGTCCAACAGTTTAAATCTTTGTGGGCACAGAAACTTTTCCCTAAGGGAGTTGACCTAGTGTCTACAGGAGTCATTCAGCTACTACTGGAGCAAATTCCAGGCTTTGCCATGATGGCAAGGAAGTGACCGTGCACATTTGTGTACTACTAGTACAGAGTATCCTGATGACTGGCCAGATAATAGCAGAAGAGCGTGGCACTGCTACTAAGGCTGTTGTTTTTGTCACTTCTGTTTTGCGTCAGTCTTTGACTCATTGTGAGGTGAAGAAATCTTCTTAGTGTGTCTGGAATGAAAAGACCCATTTGCCCTTAAGAGTATCACTGTTACTGTAATTTCCCTGTTATTTATTCATTCTCTACCCTCTCTTTGCAACAATTTTTGTGAAGATTTTGTTTTCATTATACCTTAGTCAAAGTATTTTCTTTAGGGTTCCTCCTTTTGTTTTAGTTACCAAAATCCTTCTATGCTACTTTTCTTCAGTCCTGTTCCAAATGCAGAATGTTTTAATTTCACTTTCAAATGTGCTTTCCTTTCTCAGTTTTTACTTTAATTCTCTTTCAATTTATTCTATCTCTGTGGAGCTTTCTGTTTAGCTCTGTCTTGTTTCTCTTTGATGCAAATCAACAGGATTTTATTTAACATCACCAAGTTTTGCTTTCAGTCTAAACGTTTCTACTTTAAAATCATCTTAATGAGCACCCTGCAATAGATGAATTTGAGTTTTTTGTTGTTGTTGTTCCTGATACACCCTTTTTTTCTTTTTAGTTGAAACTTTTAAAGTTGGTTTTCTCCCCTTTTGATTTTGAATTTCCCTTTTTTTGTCATATTTCCTCTTAATTTCTAGTTTAATTGGTGTGTATCAGCATATAGACATAATATATACATTTTTCCTTACCATAAATTCAGAATTTTTCAATGTGTTTTAGTGTCTCTTTGTTCTTATTTTAAATTCCATATAGTCTGTAGATGGAGGAAAGTCAGAGGTGAGTATCAGTTCCTTTCAGTCATGGATATATTGTTGCTCTGCTGGGAAAAATACTTGATTTCTTCATTATAAGTCAACATCATATTGCCTTAGAAGCTATATAGAAGTCAGTCTGTAGGAGACAGAAAGCAGATTTGCTGTACACCCAAAAGCTCATGTTATGTTGGAAGCCTTAGTGGATATTAGGACAGAATTTTCAAGGACCTTTGTTATATTTGAAAAATGAGTGCTAAATTTTCATGTATTTGGTTGGAGTCAGCATGTTACTGGTTGGCTACATATGTTCACTATTTATGTTCATCTCCTTCAGCCTCTGTTCTTCAGATTTAGTTCATCTAGGTCGTGATCTGAGGTCTGATATTTAAGGTCTTCCTTTCTTTCTTCTGCTAGGCCTGACACTAACACTCAGGTTTCTCACTTTGCCTTTGTCTGGGAAGCTACCTTCTTTTTATTCACACAAGCAATATAAATACACAAATTTCAACAACCCAAGAAAGTCCACTTATATCTTCCACATAATAATTGGTGATATCCAGAAATGATTAGTGCAGGCAACCTTTAAGGAACAAATATGGCAAATGGGCATGCTGGCCAGTTTGACTCCAAAGTCTGTGAAGACTGCAGAACATACAGAGCTGCAGTATCTTCCTGTGGGATATGGGTACTTAAAGTTGTGAAGTTTATATATAGCTTGGAGTGGCAGTTAAGTCAATGAGAAGCAGTAAGTCCTTTCATCTTTCTCCCTAGTGGCGTGTCCTCCTTGTGTGATATGAGCCTTCTGAAGAAGAAAAGCTCCAGAGTAGCTGAGCCTGCGCTCACTTTCTTCAAACTCCAGTAGTTATCTTTCTCTTTTCCTCACTAAGGTGGGAACGTGTTGCAGGCCATCAAAAGTACTACTGTTTGAACTGCAGTGTGAACACAGCCTTGCAAAGAGGAAATGTAGACCCAAAGTATTAATGTGTACTGTGTACCAGCTCATGGAAAGGGTTTTTGTTCTTCAGCCTGATGCTGACATTTTAAATACTGATTTCAGGGATGTCTCCTCTCCCCATAGCACACATAGGTGTGTGCTATCTGTGGCTTGTATCTGAAAAGTTTGCTTGTAGGATTTGCCTGAAGCTTTGACACCCACTTGTTGTGTACCACAGAAAATTCTAGAACAAGGAGCTGTGCTGCTGCTTGTGCTGTTGCTTTTGCTCCTGGTTAGTCTGGTTAGAAGACAAACTAGTCATTTGAAAAAACCTCTTCATTTCACATGCTGGAATTGCAGAGATGCTCCCTGGTATGTGGGCTAAGGAGTCTGCTTGTGTTGGGACAGTGATAATAATAGTCTTCTGCCAAGAGGTGGAAAAAGGAGAGGAAAGAGTCTTTGTTTCCCTTCCTTGCTCTGTCCTTACCATCACTATTTACAAAAAACCTTTTGCTATTGAGGATGGGAAAAATCACCATTAGTAAAATCGTGAAATTAAAAAAGAGGGAATAATACCTGCCTGCTCTTTATATTGCACTAAGGAGATCTGTCTTCTGTCTTCCAGGTGCAGCTGTTAGGAATACAAGGCAGAAGTCCTTCACCCCTTTTCATATTTATATTCAGCTGCTGAGCTCTGTCATTTTAAGGAGGTCAAGCAGAATGACACAGCAGTTATATTTTCTTCTCTCTCAGACAAGGAAGAATAGTTCTTTTATGCAGGGTAGATGAACTCTGCTTCTGTAATGTTGTTCCCTAGACTTTGGTAATCAAATATGGCATTTGGAGGGAGAGGAACTGTAGATTTCACAGGAGGCACTATAGGCATTTGTGGGTTTCTTGTCCCCTTTCAAGTGTATCGGCACACTGCACTGCTACGGAATGCTGAACACATCAAAACAATGCTCTGTGTACTCCTTCTTGGTGAGGGTCACAGCCATGCTTCCCTTATCCACTGGACTCTTACATCTGTTTCTGAGTTTTGTTTTGTTTTGTTAGTTTTGTTTTGGTTTTCCCTTGTTGTTACGCTTTCCTACAGTGCTTTGCTTTTACTTCTTTTACATCCAATCCCCCATGGGGTTTGCCAGCCTGAAAGCTAATGTGTGGGAAAAAATAGTGTTCTTGCACTCAACAGTGTCATGGTAAAACCCTGCTTTTCCATCTTGGTAATCAGATGATTTTCTGTTCCTAAGCATATAATGTAGTACAAATGCTTGCAGTCAAATAATAAATACATCATCCATGAACCTCCTGTAATATTTTTAGTAAGGAAAATTAACTGCAAGTTTAGTTGTGAGAATTCAAATTTCAAATTCAAATTTCAAATTCAAAGTTTCTGTGAAAAGGAGATTTCTGACTGCTTAATATATAATTTTGTCTCCTTTAAATAATCCATTTCAGCCTCTTAAGCCATTTAAGTCTAGGAATCCAGAATGGCAATGGGAACACATGTATACATTAGCTCAAGCATTAATAAATCTATCCCTTCTAGTCTGGACTATTGGACTTTTAGTGTCCTCTGCTGAGTGCTTTGATAGTGGAGAACATGAGAGAAATTAGTCCAGAAGATTAAATTTCGTTTTCTTCCATTACAAGGAGGTGTAAAATATCTGTAAAAACTTATTTTTTAATGTAAAACTTGAAACTTCATATGGCACTCCAAGTGAGAGCTAAGTTTTGATTAAGGTTTGATTTAGGGTTCTGGGAATAAAACTAAATATCCCACACTGGTTGTAATACATTAAGATATAAATTGTGATTCATCTGAAAGCACAATTTTCATTCAGTGTGTGTTCGCTGAGGATGAGTTAATGTTCCAGGGAGAGCTTTACATTTCACACTTGAAAAATATTTCTGCTTAGACTCCCTCTGCCTATTTTTGATTCCCATGCTTCTCTCCCACACCCTTGACATCTGGCATCACCAAAAGGCAATTCCCACATGTCTGTGTGGAGGATAATCCAGAAGAGATCCCATTTTCAAGTTCTGTAGTGTGGCAGCAGTTCAGGGGATCCTTCTGTTCACCCTGCCAGCTCTCTGAGTTTGATGTTCCTTTTTCCTTTAAATTGAGCAGAAAGTGGAAGGGAAATTTTCAAGGGACTCAACAGTTGGAAGTGTTAATGGCTTCCTTGGCAAGGAGTTGTTTCAGTTATTTAGTGTGGTCCCCTAGAGCAGCTTCTGATACACTTCAGAGGATTTGATAGCAAACAGACAGTAGATATCAGTAAAATTATGTGCAGTCTTGTACTTGATCCTGGTTGATGCTGTCCTTCCACCATTGCTCAGATTGGTTATACTCACTATGCAAATAAATAGCTGCACAGAAATCAGAACACAGTTTCTGAGTTTCTGTGAGAAGAACTTGCAGGCTTCTCTCTGTAATGCAAATGGACAACAGCTGATGGTCAGTAAATGTGAGTTTAAATTGTAATTGAAGACATGTGGGTAGTGTAACATGTTAACATAACCTTCATTTCACTTACTCTTCCCATCTGTGAGGAAGCCTGGAGCAAAATCTCACCTATGCACAATTTAAGAAGGCGTTCCAGCTTCATTGTGGCCCCACCAGAACCAAGGATGCCTCAGGCTGGCTTTCAGACATTTTGTGCCTTCATAAATAAAAGAATGTGGTGCAGTGTGCAAGGAGAGGAAAGGCACATTGTACTCTGCAGCTTAGGTGGCATGTCAGCCTAAAACATCAGCTAGAAGTAAGGTTGGTTTTTCAGCAACACCAAATCCTGACAGCAGTTCATATTCAGAACTCCAGAATAGGATGCCATGTAATTTGGTTATGTCCCAGTTATAATACCAGTAAGAGAAATGGGGATAAGCACTGTCTAGTAAGGCTGTCTAATCTAGAGAAGAGAAGAGTGAGAGGGGATCTTATCAATGTTTACAAATATTTGAAGGGTGAGTGTCAAGTAGAAGGGGCAGGTCTCTTTTCAGTGATGCCCTGTGATAGTACGAGGGACAATGGTCACAAATTGGAACACGAGAAGCTCCACCTCACCATGAAGAAAAATGTCTTTCCTGTGAGGGTGACAGAGCCTGGAACAGGCTGCCTGGAGAGGTTGTGGATTCTCCTTTTCTGGAGACTTTCAAACCCACCTGGAGGTGTTCCTGTGTGGCCTGCCCTGGGTGATCCTGCTTTGGCAGGGGGATTCTGCTCTCCAGAGGTCCCTTCCAACTGCTGCAATTCAAGGATTCTATGATTCTCTTATGATACAGCAGTTACTAATAAATGCATAGGCTTTGGACTGTATGGCTCCCACTGAAGACTGATTCCAGAATAACATTCTTAACAGTTTCTGCTATAATCCATGTAAAATGAATGGGGGCACTTCTTTTATGTTTGAACTGCTAGAACAATTCCTAAGACATAATATACTGTAAAACATATGTGGAAATACATGCATTAGAGCTTGTAGAGATGAGTTGAAGACCTCATCTTTTAGAAACTATAGTTAAAAAAAAAAAGGTAATATTTTTTGCATTCTGTCAAAGTAAAAGCAACCAGCCAAACCCCTCCCCACTCCCAACAGCATCTGTATAACCTGTTCTCCAAACACACAATCTGTTCTCCACTGGTCCCAGTTAGTAATTCTTCTGTACTTAGGTTGCTACAGAGTATTTAATGTATTAAATCCGTTTTTGTGAGGAAAATTACTGAACAGAACCTCTAGAAAAGCAGTTCATAGTTCAATATTCAAAATGTAACTTTGTGGCAGTTACACTACATTTAAGTGATTTACAATATTCTCTGTTCATCATCATAACCCTAAAGTCATTTGAGACTGGAGACAAACAGAACTCCAGTGTTAGCATTAAAAGCAAAATAGTTGAGGTAGTTTTATTTTTGCATTGCTGTAGTAAGAACTGGTTATTGGGATCTGGAAGGGGGGTAAATGGTTTGTATTTTAAGTGAATTAAATTGTAAGTGAAGTAGGTTGTTGTAACTGCCTATAAAATTCTAAATGTCAGATATAGAATTAATACAGTTTTTAAAATCCCCAAAAGAACTGTTTGTAGAAGTTGGATGAGGAGAATAATTTTTGTCATTCATTCTAAACTGTAATTTTGTGTTGTGTTCACTTCCATTTTATCCTGGTTTTCAACAAAAAAACACAAAAACCACAGTATGAGAGAACACCACGAACAGCCTTTTCCTGTATTTTTAAAGGCTGGTAACCTTTTGAAACATTTTACTTATTGAATTTCCTGGCAGATCATTCACCACCCTATTTTATAACAAATGTCTTTAGCTTTTTTGAAAAAAACCTTACATTTTAAGGGGCTGCTAAGAAATTGCCTTTATTAAATCTGTTTGTCTGATCTTACAGTCCTGAACGGCCTTTCCAAAGGCAGTCTTGGGAAGCTGATGGTGTTTTTCTGATCATGAAAATTGCCTGTGCTGCCAGAACAGGACTAGCTCATGTTCTTCACAGGCTGTGAAGTTGCTGCTAACCACCTTACTGCTCCACAGTCAGACACAGCCACAGGCAGAATCTCTGTGAGTTGTTCGGGACCTGGCTTCTTGTCTCTTGTTGGCAGATCACAATATTCCTTGTTTACTGCTTTACAGCTCTGTGACACTTCACAACTACAGTAATGTGCTAGAGATCAGAAAGGCTTTTGAGCTGTGACTCATTATCCTTCATCCCCTGTTCCTCAGTCGAAGTGATGCTCTAAGGAATATACAAAAGCACATCTTGCCAAAAATCCTCCCTGTATTACCCTCTTTTGGTGAGGAGGATGGATGTTCAGTTGATTTGCATCGTTCTTTTAACACTGCCAGTAGAAAACAGGACATCCTTGGTTTCTTTAATTTTTCTCTAGACTCTGATATTAATACTTGCTTGCCTTCTGGATTTACGGAGACTGTGCTAGTCTGGGCTTTCCCCTTTTAGGCAGCTCCTCTGAAGGGGAATGAAAGCTGTACTATTTTTATTTGAAGTGGCCATGAGAGACTCATCCTTTTTTTTTTCCAGTAAAGAGATATGGATCCTTCAGAGAGGCCAGAATGGACCTCATCAAATAGACTGCCCCGAAAAAGAATATAATCTAATTGAATAATCCACCGTTTCTCAAAATGTGAAGAATTAAGGCGAGGGCCTGAATGACAGGACACAGACTATGGTGCTCCAGAGAGGCAGTTTGCCAACTGTTCTTCCACTGGACTAGCTAGTACTTCCCAAATTCCTGCTCTATCTCCTATTGGATGTATGATGGATTTATATGACAAAGACCAATGTAACCAGTATTAATGTCATTGCCTCTTCATACGAATCAGGAATTTTGGAATAGGTGAAATTTTTGTGTGTTTGCTCTCTGGAATAACTGAAATATGACATAGTCCCCCTCTAAAAGGAAAACAAAGTATGAGTAAAATACAGGGTTTCATGTGGCCCGAACACATTAGATACTCTTTTTCTCATTCCTTTAAATATTCCTGTTTTCTTTGACTTCTGCTAAACAGCAATGTGTGATTTCTCTGTTGTAATTTCATTCAAAAATCAAATTTTAATTTCTTATAGTGAAATTCCTGTCAAGCGTTAGAATTGTATGAGTCTGTATTTCCCACAATAATTTACTTCACTTTACATGGTGGGTACATATATTTAGGCTTAATTATTTCTAGCTGATAGAATGGTGTTACAAAATAATGATGCTTAAAAGAGTCTATTAGTCTAACTATGACACTGCTGAAGTTTAGTTTAAAACATTTTATTTTATCCATTGTAAGTATTCTTGTGAGTAGTGACATTTTTAATTTTTGCATCATGAATAATTAGTTATTTTTATACAAATTAAAAAATAAATTCATTTGTTTATTCCCACCTCCCCCACCACATCCCCCCAATTTTTTTCAAGGATTTGAAGATTTCATGTTATATTTCTTATATCTATATAATTTAGGTTATGGAAACTTCCTAAGCTTGTAATGTTCTGAGTTTGCCACTGACTCCAAGTAGTTCAGAGCGTCAATTCTAATGAGGTCAGTGAGCATGGCAGATATTTATTATCACCCTGTGTGAATTAGGCCACACTTTCAGGTTGTTATTTCAACAACCTAATTATATCTGGGTTTGATATTCCAATTTACTAACTAATACTGACTCCTGTAATGGAGAGTATGCAGACAAACTGCTGCTTCTGTCAGCACCACTGAGAGCAGCAAGCGTGGTAACTCAGATACCCGTGAAAGCAGCCTAACTGACAAGTAAAGGGCAAGAAAAAAGAGGGAGGCAAAAAAAAAGAAGAAAGAAAAGAGATGAAGGGAAAGTTACTGTTACAAGAAAAAATGCCAAGATGCTTTACCATGTTGTTCTCTACCATTCTAAAAACAGCACTGTTCTGTATCAGGTCTCAGCATCTGCAATCTTCAGGTTAGTGCTTTTTTTATATGCTTATGCACTCTTACTTATTCCCAGTAAATCTGGCTGTTCTATGCTACTCTTTCTGACTAGAAAATAATAAAACTCTATAACAGATAAGAGTTATAATCAGTTTAGTGTATGTGTTTCCATTTTCTAGCTTATTTGAAAAGTTAATGCCAAGCAGTTTAACTCTAGAGCTGTCTGGGAATTTTTCAATACTGTTCATCAGAAGATAGCAATTTAATGCTAAAATTCTTGATCGGAATGCGTCGCTTCTGTTTAATGTCTCAATGCCAAAAGCCCCCATTTTATTCTGTTTTGAGATTGTTAAGATTATAGCTTTACATTTTTGAAATACAGAATCCAGCTTTGTGTTGAAATATGTTTAATTTTGAAGAGCCACATAAATTACAATAAATAACAACAATGTTAAAAATTAAACCTAGATATTTTGAAATTATTGGCATAACTTTGTCTTTTTCCCTGATTTTTAAAATTTCTTTTTGCTTGAACCTGAGTTGTTTTTTTTTTTGTATATGTGGTTTGGGTTTGGTTTGGTTTGTTTGTTTGTTTGTTTCTTTTCATCCTAATATGGGATAGGAGCATTCTTGGCAATCAGTTCCACACTGGAAAATTATTAATGAGGTTTTCCTAATGTTATCTGTACCTAATGTACCTGTACTCTTCTCTTTGTCCTCTCTACTCCTCTGACTGCTTTTTTATCATGAACTTTAGAGACTATCCCCTTGCTCTGTACCATGGGGATGCTGCAGAGTTCTGTACCACATCTCAACCTCTTCACCTTCTCTATCTCTGGGCAGTCTTTAAGTTCTCTGTTGCTTGTTTTTATTGTCAAGTAAACAGCTCTTGCTGGCTGCATTAAGCTTAATATTCTCAAAACTTCCACCATAACTTTTTTCAAATACTGGGGAGACCTGATACAAGTAGTTGAGCTGTGCATGCCACATGCTAGCGCACAGAAGCAGTCTGCATTACATGGGATGCATTGTTTGGAGCTGGATGCTAGGACACCTGGAGGAAAGCATCTTTAAGAAGCTCACTTTTTTGTGGTTTGAACTCAGAGCTTGCACAGAAGTCAGGTGCTTGCTGGGGCGTACCTTGGGGCAGCTGAGCTGATCTAGCAGCTCATCTTGCTGCTTTTTGCTGTCTGTGGCTTTGGTGCCTGGTCCTGCCACCTTCCTTGCACTGCATCTGCCACTGGTCTGATCCCTTGCTGAGCTGACTTAGGTCACCAAGCCAGCAGAAAAACCACCCAGCTGAGAGGAAGAGAAAGGGTGGTAGGAGTGCCTCAGCCAGCTCATGCAGCATCAACCTCAGCTATGCAGTGGGAATCAGAGATGGACTGACAATAGCCTCTCTGAGATTTATCTCCTCATGACTCCTGCAGAGTTGTTCCAACACTCTTAACAGAGAATGATGCTTAGCACACCATCTTTAAAGGCCTGCTGCAAGGTCATCTGTCATAGCAGTCAAGCTACTTTTCTTAGCTTTTCATGCCTTTCACAACCTATCCTTATCAAATCTATCCTGCCTTACTTGCTGCCACAGTATCACGATTCTTCTTTCTGATTAGCCTGTCATAGGTTTTCTTTAAAACTCTCATTAAATTCTTGGTTGACCATAGTTGTGTTTCATTTATCCTGCTGTTCATGCTTGGGCAGGGTGTAAACTTCTGCAGAGTTAATGCATTAATCTTCTTCAAATTTCTTCATAAAACTGTTTCTCAAGATATTTCTATCGTTAACACAA
The DNA here is from genome assembly GCA_027560015.1 of Chloroceryle amazona. NCBI lineage: Eukaryota > Metazoa > Chordata > Aves > Coraciiformes > Cerylidae > Chloroceryle > Chloroceryle amazona. Next base: position 20,052 of record JANHFX010009855.1, on the reverse strand, counting down.
TGCTGTGCTGAGTTAATCTCAAAAGCTTATACAGGAATCTGCAGAGCATGGGAAATAAATAGGAGGAATTAGATGGTGTGTGGTTGCCCAAAGAGGTATACTGAAATCTCCATCCCGAACTCAAAATTGACTGGACAAGGCCCTAAGCATCCTAACCTAAGTGCAAATTTGGCCCTGTCTTTAAATGGGAGACAAACTATATTACTTCTACAAGTCTCTTCCAACCTTAATTGTTCCATCATGAACCTTTTAATTGTGTGATCTTTTGTACTCTATGGTCCTTTTTTTCTGTTTCATTCCTTTGAATTCAAGCTCTTTGAAACTGTGTCTCTGTTAGTTTCATATAGTACTTTTTGATACTTTAGATGTAAATCTATTTAAAGTACAACTTTAAATACATATGTATATAAATGTTCTTTTGTCAAGCATTGTTACAGGCTGCCCAGGGAAGTGGTGAAGTCACTATCTCTGGAGGTATTTAAAAGATGTCTAGACATGGTACTCAGGGACATGGTTTAATGGTGGACTTGGCAATGTACATTAACGATTGGACTTGATGATCTTAAAGGTCCTTTCAACCTAAATGATTCTATGAATCATAGAGTCTACCTTTTTTTTTTTTTCCTTCCAAACCTGTTTGACATTCATTTTTTCTGTCCTTACTTGGGTTGATCAGTACCTTTTTATCACAAGTCTTCCTGCAAAGTTTGATGGTGCAACTCCTGGAGTAGAAGTACTACTTTGGCACATAAGGGTAGCTAAATCAGACCCTGCGTGGTGTTAGATGCTGTAGAAGTAATTTTGTTATTAGAAACACTGAATTCAGGTAGCTTCAGGAAAAAGGTGAAAACTGTTGACGTATTCAAATATGCCAGTCTTGGTAAGTGATGATAATGTACTAGTTTGTTAAAGGATGTGATTGGTAAAACAAATTATAACCCAAACCACTTCAAATATTTTAATGATGGGAACAGCAGCCAAAATCTGGAGAAAGTGATAAAACCTCCCCCCCAGAAATAAAGTACTGAGCCAGAGTTTGTAACCATGGTTAGCTCTGTGACATGCTCTGGAGAGGGCTTTAAAAAAGTGTCAGCTGTTACTATCTACCAGCTTCAATGCATCAATAAAAGTTTATCCTAAGGCTGTATCTCCTTAGCTGTGTAGTCTTGCAACTTGGAGAGTGGTGTGGTGCTTGTGCAGGTTTGGCAGTGACCTATCCATATGAACAACATGTCGGGTGTACCTAAGTACCCCAGAAGTGTACTCCAGACCTACACTTCCCCACTACTTTCACAGTGTTTTCTCTTGCATGGGACATAGCTGAGTAATTTCTAAGGGAAGGCAAAGGAAAGAAGGAAATGGAAGTTATGGGAGACTCTTTTGAAAGTAGGACCATGAGAGCTGCTCTAGGTGGTGAAACCTGTGGAAAATCAGGCAGCAGCAAATTGGAACAGAGAAGGGATTTCATGATATGTGTGTATTTGATTTATGTGGCAAGGTTTTGGTAGTGTGGGGGCTACAGGGGTGGCTTCCATGAGAAGCTGCTAGAAGCTTCCCCTGTGTCTGATAGAGTTGGCTTCAAGACGGACCTGCCATTGGCCAAGGCTGAGCCCATCAGTGATGGTGGTAGTGTCTCTGGGATACCCTAGTTAAGAAGAGGGGAAAAAACCTGTGCAATTGCAGCTGGAGAGAGGAGTGAAAGTATGTGAGAGAAACTACATCAAATGCAGACATCACAGTCATTGAAGGAGGATGGGGAGGAGGTGCTCCAGGTGCCATAGCAGTTTCATGAATTTCATGAAGAACTACAACCCATGGGAAGGACCCCACGCTGGAGCAGGGGAAGAGTGTGAGGAGTCCTACCTCTGAGGAAGAAGGAGCAGCAAAAACAACGTGTGATGAAGTGACCATAATCCCCATGTCCTGCCCCCCTGTGCTGCTGGAGGAGCAGAAATTGAGAAATAGGGAGTAAAATTAAGCACGGGAAGAACAAAGGTGTAGAGGAAATTTGTTCTAAGATTTGGTTTTTATTTCTCATTATCCTCCTCTGATTTGATTGGTAATAAATCGAACTAATTTCCCCAGATTGAGTCTGGTTTGCCCATGAAGGTGATTGGTGAGTGACCCATCCCTGTCCTTATCTCGATCCATGATCCTTTCATTACATTTTTCTCTCCCCTGTCCAGTTGAGGAGGCGAATGGCATTGGTGGGTACCTGGTGTCCACCACAGTATGGAGCAGCATGGTTCCTATCAGCAGTTTAACTTGTTTTGGGCAAACTAGTCATAATGTCAGTAACACAAAGATGAGTGATAATGCTGTACATTATCAATTTTCATGCTCCTTAGAAAATCTACAGCTTGATCATCCTCTTACAGACACTAGAATTAAGCACATAATAATAGTCTTTAATTCCTGCTCACTCATGGCGTTGTTGTTATTACAAAATGCTGCAATATTCTTAGTGAGTTTTCTGAAGTCTTAGTACCCTGGTAGAGAAAAGGTGATTTAACATCAACACACAAAATGGAATAAATGCTTAAAACTGTATGATGTCTGGAAGAGTAAATGAAGTGATTATTGTTCTACATCTGGTCCAGTAAATACAAGGCAAAAATGCAGTAGTTAGCAGTGAGGATACATTGTTTTTACCATAGATTATCAAGGTTCTACTGAGCAAAAGAAAGAAAAGAAAGTTTTAAGTATATTTTTGATAAAATATTATACCTTGGAACAAGCTCTTTAAATTATTCTTTTTCTGTTCAGCATAAACTTCTCTTTTTTTTTTTTTTTTTTTTACCTTGTAGTTATTCAGTGCTTTCTTAATTATTCCTTCTTGTTTCCACAGTCTGATCTTCTTTCCCCGTCCTTCTCAAAGCATGTCCTGGTCGGTACACACTCTGCAGACCCCATTGTCTGCTGCAGCAAGTTGATACTCACTATCATTCTTTCACCTGCTTCTTTTTCTTGGAGGCTTCCCCTCTTTTATCGTGTTCACTCATTGTTCTCTTTCTTTTCTCTGGGGAAGCCTATAAATGTATAGCAAGAAATCTGGTAAATTCCTTTAAGTAGATAATTTAAAGTGAGTATATGGCTTGCTTGGTAAGTAGGACAAGAAAAAAAGTAAATTTTGATATATCAGAACACATCTGGTAAAGTCTTAATGCAATAAGAAAAAAACCCCATCCACCTGTACTTCTGGGAGCAACGGCCAGCCCTCAGCTCCCTCGCCAATAAATCTGGCTTCAGCTAAATGAATTTCATGTTCCACCACTGTTTTATTGTTCCCTTAGGTTAACTAAAATCATTGCTATTGCTGCTGCTGTAGTCAGTGAGGTTATAGAACTTTATTCTTTGGTCCGAGACAAAAGATTGCAGTTAACTATGGGCAATGATGATGAAGAAAAGTTGAACTCTTTTTCTGCATCATTTATTCTCACCTTGATTTATCCATATGTCACCAGGAGTACATCTCAGATCTGTTGTCTCTACACTAATCTGCTTATTTACGTGATTCCCAAATTATCTTCCAAATAGACACTGGTTTGGAGATTTCTAAGTGGGGTTTTTTTTGTAATTTTTGTAAACTATTTGTTATTTTTTTGCTAGTGCTACTACATATTCTTTTAATGGAAAAAAAAAAAAAGTGGAATTATTCAGTCAAGTGTCTTCGATATTGATTTGTGCTCATGTATATGACACCTAAATAAAGGACTGGAAGATTATTAGCAAGGCTAATCCTAGAAATTGCTTCTTTTTGTTTATATAGGATCTTTTCTAATACTTCAGCTTCTAATACTTCCCAAACTTGGTCCTGCTTTGGAAATGCTTTATTTCTCTGGGCTTCTATTGTTGCAGGTAAATTAGCAAACAGATTCACTAAGACAGTTTGACAGGATTCTCTCAGCTTGCAAGAGGCTGACTGCAAAGGAAGAAAGCACATCTCAGCCCTGCTGCTGACAGTTGTCACAGAGGTGGGAGGCATGGGTTATCCTCCCCAAAATAAGCATGTCATTTTGGAAGCTATAATGAAGCTGACCAATGGTAGGCTTGCTGCCTTAAGCTGACAGGGAATGATTGGTAGGAACTGAGAAGGATCTGTTTAGGGGAGCAGGAATCAAGAGTAAAATGTTTCTACCAGTGTTTTCACTTCTCTTAGGAAGAAGGGGACTCTCAGGGCGTCCGCCCCTGCCAGTGACCAAGGAAAAGCTACCAGGCCTTTGTCGCTGTAGAACAGGCAGTGTGCTGACTTAAGCCAGTGTTGACTTAACTTTATAGGAAGTAGTATCTTAAAAAGTTCAAGCTGTGTTGTCAGTTTCTACTTACCTGACCGATTTACTAGACCAATTTACTATAGGTATGAGATGATACTCCATTTGTTTCTATGGACTGCCCTACATTTATGCTGGTGGTGAATCAGTCAAAATATATTCATTCTGGCTTGATCGCAGAACCTTTGATTAAATGATGTTTTTCTCTATTTTCTCATGAAGGGGTACATCTGGTCATGAAGGAATAGCTTGTGAAAACACTGAAACAAATTATTTGATGAACTACTTAGGACTATTCACTTAATGCATGATAATCCTGTGAACACGTTAACGAGCAGCAATTCTCCGATGATTAAACTGCTTTAAAATGTCTTTGTACTCATATGTCATTAGAGTGAACTTGGCACTTCTAAAACATCCATTATTCATCATGTTCCAGTGTTGCATCTGACTGTGTATCACTTTAATTCCACTTACTTAACAAAGCAATCTATTCGTTACAATAGTTTGAACCATGTTTTCCAAACCAAAAAAACCTCAACCCCCTAGTTAAATATACAGTGTTGCTTATCTTTACAAGCATAGTAAAGTGAAAAATAGCATCCCAAATTGTAATTACATAATGAGTGTATTTAAATGTGCTAACTAAAATGAAATGTATGTTTTAAGAAAAAACTTCCTTTAAATCAATCATATTGTTATTTATGGAAGCAGAACAGGTAAAACACCTTGCTGAAAGCACAAGATTGACCTTTCTTTCTGAAATAGTTCAACATTCATTTTCTCAGTAATCCTCTTCCTCATGCATTTATTGTCCTCATAAGAAGCAGAGAAGGACAGAGTATTATTACTGCAAATATGAATGCTACATATATATATTATTTAATAGTTGTTTCCTGCTTCTCCTCTGTCTTTTCATTTTACAAGTCCTGAGTCCTTCCATACACTGTGAACCCCATTAAAACCTATGTTAGCTTTGCTCCTTTTTGAATCCATGTGTGATGGCTATTCCAGAAGTGATTCTTCACTTCCTAGCAAGCTCGTGATATATATCCCAGGAAAGCATCGGACAGCTGTAAGGAAAGGATGGCTTTTGTCGGAGGCATTAGACAGAATACCAGCTAAATGAACCATTTGAAGAAGTATCAACAGGAATACATTTTCTTTTCAGTGTAGCTAAATGAACTTCCAGTTGAACTAGTAGAATTCTGGTAAACAATAGAGGGAGATGGGGGAATAACCTTCATAAAATCCAGAAATCTTTATTGTCACAGTGCATGAGTGTCTTGAAAAAACATACACAGATATGTGATGACTCAACTTTAAATTGTTAGAGTTTGAAAAGCACTTCAGTCTTAATCTTGCTTTAAAAGTGCTTCTTGGACTTACTGGGAAAATAGTGGATAGGCATCTATGCTGTGCTTAATTCTCACAGATTTTTGATTAAATGAATTTTTAACACCTTCTAATTTGGTTTTGAATCTGTGTGTTTGACTAAGAATGTTATTGGAATCATAATAAACTAAGATAGCCAGCTGTGGGCTCAGTTTCTTACATTTTGGTCTCTTCTATGAATCACAGTACTTTGCTCATAGCTCAGTAAGACTTAGTTGCAATGAGTTACGAATTAATTGTGGAGAATTTCTACTGAAACATTTCAAAATTGCATTACTATGTAGCTTTTTTTCATCATTCTTGCTTTATAAAATGGCAGTTTATAGAACATGATATTTAGTGCATCATCTGTGGCATTATCAAGATTGAGTTACTAGTGTCTCAGGCCATTTTATGGTCAGACTTTTTTCTTATGCTTTTCATTCAAAGTAACCTTGATAGTGTTTGTGGACATACTGCTATAACTTTGGCTACATTTATGCTATTTGACCTATGGAAAGACTGAAGTTGTATATGGAAATAATTCTGAAGTGTTTCCTAATGAGGAGCTGTTATTTACAATGCATATAATCTACATTTTCTACAAAATTGTAGATAAAGACTTTTTTTAAAAAAAAAAACATACATTAATGTGTCTCTATTTCTTTAACACGTAGCCCCTGTTCTCCCTGGGGCATATCAGCAAAGCCAGTCCCAAGGATATGGATACATGCACCAGACCAGTATGTCATCCATGAGGTCCATGCATTCACAGCCTCATTCAGCAAGTCTGGTGAGTATTGGATTTAAAGAATGATTTTATTTGGTGGTCAGCAGCAGCAGCTGTTGTCTATCTCTTAAATATGAATGAATTGGTCCCCTTGAATTGTATAGTTGGACTATTTGACTGTTCTAGTCCTAAATGAAAGTAATAATACACATGTATAAAAAGATTTAAGTGAGTGAGGGCAGTGGCAAGAACTTTTATGTCAGAATGCATCAAAAAAAAATAAAATTATGATCTCCAGAAGGCAGAGAAATAACTGAATCTTCTACCTGCTTAAACAATTAGTAAATGCTTGGACAGTATTTCAAAGGCTGAGGTTTGATATTATACTTTGTGATGAATTCAGGCTCCTAACACTGGATAAAACCCACCAATCTCTTGAGATGACTCTGTTGGTTTAAATTTGTTTAGAATTTTTTGACTAGCTGATTTTGTACTAGCAGGCTTTGTGCCTATCCATATTACTCATCTCTGCTTGGATAAAGCAGGCTCAGACTCCATACTGGTGTGCCCTCTTTAGTTCCAGAGAGCAGCCATGCACCCATTTGTGCCTGGTCCAAATCATGTTATACTGCTGGGTGACTGAGGAAAAGCTTTTTCATGAAACCATGGCCGCAGTCATGAAGTTATTAATTGTGCTGGATGGGAATGTAAAACAAGAGTTAATATTTCATTTTAGGAGTAGCTGGTCGTGGAAGGAGAGCTGGATGGGTATTCAGCTGGGGTTTTTAGGAAATTGAGCTTGCTTTTTCTTTTTGAACTCTTTACATATAAAGTCCAGTTTTAATGCCCATCATACTTTTTTTAATCCTATCACTGCCTTGAGAGTTCATAGTTCAAATCAGTCACATTTTACCTTAAAAATACTGTCTTGTAAGTTTAAATTTTAAACTCTTTTTAATGAATGTGTGTTTACTACCTCTGTCTCCACCTTTTTTTAGAGATAAGGAAGTATTTAATTATGAGCCAAACTTAGAGCTCAATGAGCTGAAAAAAATGTTTTCAAGATTCAATACCTGAAGGGTGAAGATCTATTCAAAAGGGCTTGTAATGACAGGACGAGGACCAATGGTTTTAAGTTAGGAAAGGATAGATTTAGAATGGATATCAGAAAAAAGTTCTTTAATATAAGGGTGATAGACCACTGGAACGGACTGCCCAGATTGGTGATGGAGGCCCCATCCCTGAAGTCATTCAAGATCATGCTTGATGGAGCCCTGAGCAACCTGCCCTAGGTAGAGATGTTCCTACTTGTGTAGGGAGGTTGGACCAGATGACTTCTAGAGGTCCCTTCCAGCCTAAAACATTCTATGATTCTATGATTTGCTGAAACTTGTATTTTTCTTTAAGACTTTAAATCTCCATCGCATTTTATATTGTAAAGACCATGACATTGTGGGACGTTTGGGTGCTTTCAGGCTTGCCAGTTTCTCAGCTGCTTGGGGGCTGAGGGGTCTAGCTTGCTGGGAAGTCTGGGATCCAGATACTGACATCTTTGGGTAAGACAAAAAAACTGGGAAACTCTATGGGCACCCGCATGATATCTTTGAGGCAGCTGATACTGGAATCAATCATTAATTTCCAAGGATATTGCAGGGCACTTGGGGAGCTGGCCACTTCTCAGAAGGGCCAGAGTCCCAAAAGTATTAGCCCTGGAATCCTGGGCCTTGCCAACAGATGTGCTAGGCAGCGGGGAGTGAAGCAGACTTCAAAACCGGCTTATAGAGAATGGAGGTGCCTACAAATCTTGAAATGCATTTAGCAGCCTCTGTGGCTCTCTGGGCGGGTAGATAGCTACTATTTCCCTGATATGGCCATCTCCCACTGACTTACCTGGTGGGCTACCTGTTGAAACAATATCTTGAGAATCATCATTTGCCTCTCCTTCCAGAACTGGGAATGCAAACAATAGGAAAGGAAGTGAGTTAAATTAAAAAAAAAAAAAAAAAAAAAAAAAAAAAAGGATTGAGTGAGTGTCTCCTTTCAAGAAGATTTCTTACCCATTTTGTGAAAGTGTCATTTGACATTCTTTTAAGTGATAGTAGCTGTTTATCACGGGGGAAAAAGAAAACAGCAAATGTCATGTTGTAGTTTAAATGGATCTTGTTGCTGTGAAGAACTGAGTGGGTTTCCTTGAAGATGTTAAAAACCAAACATTTCCCGAATGATAAAATCAAGGATTGCAGCAGGCTTGGCGCTGACTGCTAACTTGTCAGTCTGGTGAGGAACAGAGTGTGATCTTATCACCCCCACGGGGTGATGATTCTGCTCTGAAAGGGGCATCTCAGATGCAGGTAGAAACCTGGCATACTCCCTCCTTTTTCCACCTGCACATCAAAAGATGATCTTTTCTTTAGTTTGTGCAGCTTATTTAGGTGTGCTGTGCATGTTTCACTCAGCTGTTGGGATTTCACAAGGGGTTCTCAGTGTGTGCTGTGGGAAAACTCTGTCTGAGGATGTGTTTCAGTGAAGCAATATGCACAGACTGAAGATGGAATGCAGCCTTAGAGTGCTTTTCAAATGCAACGTGGGACATGCCCTAGGAGATCTGACAGACTTGCGCTGTGTTAGGTGGTTCACTGCTTTCAGCTGCTTGTTTGGTTCTGGGCTTGGAGCAGTACTGTCAGAGATGCAGCCTTGTCTGGCTAAGTCAGACAGAGGGAAGAAAGAAGTAAGAGAAGAGGGGGAAGAGTTTGGAGTAAAGAAATGCCAGCCTGGATACTGGTCTCAAAGCATAAGACTTAATTAAAACCAGTGAATCTAACCAAGTCAACCATAAGTGCCTGAGTTTGGCCAGGACATCTCTAGGGTGCGTGTGCTTAAGACCCCATGGGTTTTATCGAGGGGGGGAATGACTGGGGAGTTGGATGTCCTTACTCGTTTCAGACTGTTTGTGGCACTATTATCAAATCAGGGTCCCCAAAGACACAAGTTCATGTTATAATCCTGTCCACCAATTTTCTATACTGACAAATAGACATTTTACAATTTTTAAATTTTCAGATTCTGATTAATTTTGAGCACAAAATTAAACAACAAGCTCTGGGTAGATTTTCTTGCTAGATAAATTGTGTTATTTTCTGATTCTTAACTTTTGTTCACTTTCTATGAGCAGTACTGCATAATGGGCTGAATTAAATTGTTGCTTAGAGTACAAAATGTTTTATAACAGATCCCTGAGGGCTGTTTGCCTCTTTAGAAGATAAGAGGGTGTCCTCACTGCTTTACATAACTAGAAGAGTTAGGAAAACAAAACCTAAGTTGCAAATTGGCTTTTCTTGATAGCTGTTCTTTGTGAAGGATGCTGCAACAGGTACTTTTCCTTGCAAGGAGCAATCCATGAAATAAGTATAAACTAATGGATGAAGTGGAAATATGCATCTGTCGGCTCACATCTGGCTGGGAAACTGGGAATATGAGAGCTGGGCTTTAGTACTTCACATGCACAAGACTTACTCTTCTGTCTAAGCAGTAAGCTGCAGGTTAGACCTTTGAGAAGGTGGGAGATAAGTGAGTATCTGACTGTTTTACAAAACCCTAACCTTTTCTTATACCTTCTTGTGCTCTCAGTACCTGCTAAACTCACTACTGACAGAGGAGTAATTCACTAAAAAGCATTTTAAAAATCCCTGCTTTGAGTCCTTTAAGCATTGTAATTCTCAATTATATAGCCCAGACTACACTCTGAAGTGATAATTAGGCATTAAATACTAACAGGATTATTATGGAGATTTCTCCTGACAGCCATTTAGCACCTAATTAGGTGTTAAGACCATAAATTTGGGTTTCTCAGCAGCATTTAGGGCCCTAATAAATTTTTTTAAAGTTTGAAATTACCAGCTTGTCTTCACAACTGTGCCACCACAGCCATGTAGGCAAGCTGCCCTAAAGGTGACAGCAGTAGTATGTCCTATAGCATTACGTTCTAAGAATGAGGGAGCATCATTCTGGGTGAGCAAAACCTTCTGGTTTTCTTCCAATTATACATTAGTTTAAGAAAACATTTAATCTCTTCCAGGTTTTGCCCATTTAAGGGAGATATATAAGCATGGCTCAGAGGAAAATCTGTGCTCTGCCTTATGCCAGAAGTGGACTTGCTACCTTTTTTCTAACATGGACTTTTTTTTTTTATATATATAAACTATCTAAAGGACTAAGTGCTGCTGAGCTTGTTGTAGTAGCATATTTTCGCTGGGTTTGTTTGTGGTTGGTTTGTTTGTGGTTTTTTTTGGGGGGGGGGTGTTTTGGCTTTTTTTTTTTTTGAGTTAGTTTCAAGGCTGAGCAGAGACATCAATTGAAATATTTGGAAACAGTGAGATTCTCAAAGGCAAAGATCATTCCTTAGGGTCTTTAGACAGCTAGTTTTCTAGTTTCTGAATCTTTTAAGGAATTTCTGGTGATGATAGAACCCTCCCAATTAGCTGCTTTGATGTAATGCCTGAATAATGGTGTTTTTTCTCATAATCTTCCATGAACATTTGGAAGGAATTAGGAAGCCACCGAGGAACCACATACCTCTGGTTGAAAATCTCTCTTGGTCACAGCCTGTAGCACAGCAAAATGACAAGGCATGGTAGAGAACAATTATGCAGAACCAGACTAAAATACAGTTCAGGTTAGACTTGTTCAGCAAGGTAGTCATCTTCAGTGTTTAACCAGGAGTTGATTTCTTTGTAGTGTTTGATCTTCACTACCAATGATGCAGTCAGAATCAAGACAAAAAGTGTATTTCTAGCATGGGAACAGTAAAAATGAGTTGCCCTGTAGTGTTTGGATTAGATGATTCCACATTTCCAACATGTGACAAATGACCTAGTCACTGTCTGTGGAGGAATCTCCCATCTTTTGTGAAAATATTTTCATTAAAAAATGGACTAAAACTAATCCAGAGTTGGTTTCCTCAGCTGAGAAGCAGAACAAATTTTGCTGTCTCCTACAAGGTTCAGACAATAATACCAGGTGTTAACTCAAACATTGACTGTTTTTACCATTTTGCTCTTTAAATCATTGAACCTGAAAAATTAAACTAGATATGGTGACATATCAAAAACTACTGATAGGGAAATTGAATATTATCAGTGGTACTTGAACTGCTGTTGACTTCTGTTGAGAGACAGGGTAAGGAAAAGAAAGTACTCCTGGGAATTTTAAAATGAGCTGGTTTTGTTCTGCTGCTAAGATAGAAGAGGAAACTGTTGCCTCTGAGTTTGAAAATCCACACTGAATTCCAGTAAATGATTTTATTGGTTATGAGTGGAAATAAATAGTCAGTTTAGAAAGATAATGGAAATCTTGGCTTGCAGTGGACAGAGCTGTAGAGAAATTTGGCTTAGCTAATGATAGGACTTCATGATTATTTTATGTGAATATGCAAACATAAATAATTCATAAATAATATTTTTGCAGACTTTCAAATCTCGTTTGTCTTCTTTTTTCATTGTACCATAATATGTTCCTAATTCTTAATTTGGTTTAAAACCCAAATGAAATGAAGGACATTCAGTGAGATGGCAAAGTTAATGGTGTGGATGAAGATTATGTTTCTTTTCTGTAGTGAAGACATTGGAGAAGCTTTTTGGGAATCATGCAAATAACAAGAAGCACAGGTAGCTGTGACTGAATGTAATGAACTGTTACTAGTGAAACAACTGTTACTTTCTGAAACAACAGTTGGAGTATGGCAGTGAGGCAGTGAATGACCTGAAATCCATTTGTATGAGGACTTTGGACAGTGTAGGTTCACAAAGATAATTATTTTGGTACTTGGAAAAAGGTACTGAGGTACAAAGAAGAGAAGGAATCTGTGTTTAGGCTTGAGACTACAGCCTTGTTTTCTTTCCTTCAACAGAGAACATACAGAGCTATGTATGACTACAGTGCTCAAGATGAAGATGAAGTTTCCTTCAGGGATGGTGATTATATCATCAATGTGCAACCAATTGATGATGGCTGGATGTATGGTACTGTTCAGAGAACTGGGAAAACAGGAATGCTTCCAGCAAATTATATTGAGTTTGTTAACTAATTTTTGTCTCTAGTCCTTGAGCTTTGTTATGATTTACTCAGAATCTAGCCTTTTAGAAAAAGTCAGAAGAATCTTATCTTAAAAGTACATGTTCATTATTTTATCACTGCTAGAACAGTCTTCATTCTCATTCAGAATCCAATTTAGGGTCCTTTAAACTAAAGATAAATAATCAACAAAAAGCTCAGAGCTTTGATAATAGCATTGCTTATAATAGTGCTCCCTCAAAGTGAAAAACATATGGAAGCCTGGTGCTGCCAATCCTATAAAGATTTCAGTCAGTTTGCTGTAAAGGGGAAATAACTTTTCCTTACACCTCAAGACATTTCTCTTTATAATAACAACCATAAAATTGATTTGCTTCTTATGGCACTCTGATGTCACAGGAGATTAACACACAGAGTTTGAACACATCTTCAGGTTATTAGGGAGGTGTTTAATATTTGATTAGTTGGCATCCCAAGAAAAAAAAAAATACTGAGTAGATAATTCAGTCATTTGAAACAATGACAAGTAATATGCTAGTAAAAAACAAAATAAAGCAAACCCTACTGCCCAGTAGCCTTACAGTAAGTAGTTCTATTTTGACAGCAAAAATTTCCTGACTCTTGCATACCTATATTTATTCCTGAGTTACCCTTTTTCTCTGATTCCAACAGTTCTCTATCAGTTTTGCTTGTATCCCAGTCCATCAGTTAGATCCATGCCTGGATCCATGATTGCTCGTACATTTTCCACAGAAAATTATCTATAGTATAAAACCTGTTAAGTCTTCTGTTTCCTTCTAATAATACTTAGCATTTAAATAGAAACTCCCATTAGGGCAATGAACAACCAATACTTCATGTTAGTTCCTTGAGCTTCACCTGTACTGCTGTAAATAAATAACTTGTGTGAGGCCCCAGTGCTGTGTGGTCACACAAAACCTGCAGTCACATCCCTCTTTCTTACCACAGGTAACGTGCTTAATGGCTGCTTTGCTGATGAGCTAATGTACCTACCCCTGCTGCAGAGATAGTTGCACCTCCACTGAGGTATGGAGGAGAGCTCTGCTTGATGTAGTGCATTTCAGCTCAATGGCCTATTGCTTCAGTTTCCTTCAAAAATCTTAGTGATCAGTGGGGTTGAACGCTTGCCAAATGATTAATGATGGGGAAATAGTATGCTTTCTTTTACTGGTTTAATCTTTGTCATAACTGGCACTGAAAGGAAAACTAACCAAACGGAAGTCTAACGTACTCTATGCCATCATGCTTCAGTTTGGCCATCTATAGAAAACAGTAAAAATATTTTGCTGACAGACCTTCACATATGCTATTTGATGTCCATTAACTTATGATCAGAACTGAGAGATCCAGGTCTTAGTCTTCGGGCCTGAGGAGAAGATCAAATAGCTGGTGACATAATGGACTTGTAAAAGGGACTGTGTCAGCAAGCTTTTTTTAGGTGTTACTAACACAGAGCTGATCTCAGCTGCCAAACAGGCATTAAAAGGAAAAACCTAAAAATGTCCATGAGTGTGGAATTGCCTCTACTCTCTTGTCAGCTGCCTAATTTCAAGGCTAAAGCTAACCGGGAGCATCTAAGTTCAAAAAACATGGTTTAAAGTCAGGGATGCGATATTGTAAATATGCAATCCATATGGGTGACGCTGCTGTCATTTAAAATTCTTCAAAGTTTTGCATATAGGCTGAGCTAGAAGCTCTAAAACAAGCTCTGCTTCTCCATTTGTTTTCATCACCAGCCATCAACAACAAGGAGAGGAATCCCATCTTACGATGGCTGACAAATTTTTCTGATGATGCCTGAGGCAGAATTTGCTATCACTTGCTACTGTGCTGCTCTATTTTCTGTGTAATGCTGACAACAAAAAAACGCCAAGTTGTCAGTTTGTTAATCAGATATGAATAAAAAAAGTACAGGGAATAAATATATTACATCAAGTTGCAATATTAATGACTTACAGAACAGAAAGTCTCCACCTGTAAAGACACTAGCATTCTTCCTAAGTGAGGAGATGGCTTGCAGCGTTGAACACTGTATATATACTGAAAAGTAAATCAGAAAATGAGCATTTGATGACATTAGGGGACTATGTTATGCTAAACAATGGAAATAAAATTTCCTGTATGATTTTTGAATATTCATTAGCCTGGCAAAGCAGCTAAAGCAATTTGCAAAATAAAAAAGGTCAGGAAGACAAAAGAATATGGGAAATAGTATTTCTCATGAGAATGGTATGTCAGCAGAATTACTAAGATCTCTTTTAAGTTACACATTCATGTAGTCAGGTTTTTATGTTCTATATGCCTAGTAATTGTGTTCATATGGAATGGTTCCTGCTTTTTGATGTAAAGGAGACATTAGTGTCATTATGCAGTTTTGTTCTCAGCAATGCTATCAAAGGCCCAAAATTATTAGTGCAATTATAAAAATGTTTTTTTAAATTCTAAAATTTGTAAGTTAGGAAAATAAGTTGGCAACTAAATCATGTCAGCACAGGTTTTACAAGGCATATGTTGGAGCCTGTCACATGCAGTGGATATAGGGACGAACAGATGCTATATGCTATCATGTCATCTTTAAAGTATATATTCCTTTTTAACACGGCATGTTTCCCTGACTCTACTTTCTTACTGTAGACAACATTTTTCTGGTGAAAGGAAAAGATTTTTAAGGAGCCAAATTTCCCAAGATGTTTCAAAGTTCGGGTTGGAAGTTCACACATTGCCATTTTATGAGTTTTAGAAATAAAGAAGTTACAATATGCTGTAATTCTTGCTAACACAAATGTAGAAAACAACATAGAGCATATTCATACATAGATATAAGAACAAATGGGTGCCTTGCTTTTCATTACTCTTTCTTGCCTGGCTAATCTTCATTTTCTAAACAAAGCTACTTAGAGATACTGCAGTTGTAATTTTTCATTATGGAACATTAGCATTTAATCTTGATGAAACAAGGTTTTCTTGATTACATTTGACATAGCATAAACCACTTCAGCAGATTGGGATTTGACAGAGAATCACCTCCCATGGATTATATTTTTGACAAATGTGTCCCTACTGAGTGTTCCTCGGGGATACAGAAGGTCTCCAATACTTGGGACAGGTAATAATTCTAGTTTTTATTGTACAGTGACTGCATGTCATCTCGTAAAATAAAAAAAAAAAAAAGAAAAAGACAAATGCAAAAGTCTTTGGCAGAAAGTGATACAGGGTATAAAATGTTACATTTTAATTATGTTGATTAATACTCCACTTATAATACAGAATACCCTTTAGTTAGTAAATGTTTAAATAATATACTGAAACAGACAAAAGAAGCTGTTGAAAGAAGATCTCCAAACTGATGTGCTGGCAAATGCAAAGTACTGGTGAGCTGTAGAAGAATAAACCATTTTGCACTGCTTTAGTGATTTTCTCCAGCTTTATGCCATAGGAACCCCATATCTCCTTTTGAAAGAAAACCTGAAAGCTATGTTTCCTAAACTGCCTGCACTACAACAGTATATTCAAAGGAATTTCATATGCTTCTTGTGTCTGATAAATAGAATTTGCATATTGTACTTAAGTTGTAATCCAGTTGTTGTTGACATTTGTTTAATTATTATTATTTTAGGGGGGGAAATAAGCTATACTGTAGCATTTCAATCATGTGTATTTAATATTACTATTAGAAATAGCTAGACCATTGGAAGACAGCAATGACTGTATTGACATTGATTAGCATGATGTGGAAACCCTCTCAGCTGTTGGTTTTTGCAGTGTGATATAAAAAGCAAAAATGAACCGCTGTGCAGTTTGGCTTATGTTTGCTTTAAAGTGTGTTAAGTTTTAGTTATTTTGCAAAACTGTACTGTATTTGGGAGTATAGAGCTATGAAGGTAACAATTGTTTTTCAAAGGACAGATATACTTACTCTTGGATCATATGATGTATCATCTTAATTTGGCTTTTGTTATGCAGAAAGTTAACACCAGCTATTAAAATATATTTTAGTAGAAATGCTTTAATTCCTGTTTCTTCCTCTACACTGTGAATATTTAAGCCTTGGTGGACTAGAGCAACATCATGCTGCCCAAAGTACTAACCTATGCAAACTAGTTCACATTTTAGTTGATGTCACAGTGGATGTAACATAACAATTTATTTTGCATAACATTAAACGTCATTCAAATAAAATATTAAACCCAGCACTATGTATGTATTATATTAATAAACAAAACTCTGCAGAATTGCCATAGCCATTAATATAAGCTATCAAAGATGTATTTTGTTTTCACTATGGAAGCTTTGAATTTTCAAACTTAGGTAGAGTATTTAGCATTATTATTCTTCAAACTTGATCTCAGAAAGTAGTTTTCTAAAACACCGTTTTATTTCAGAATTGCACTCTCCTTGCAGGGTTAATTTGCTTTTTCAATCTGTATTTGTAACCTTTCGATAGAACAGCGAGTTACATTCCATGTCCCTCGGTTTGTTTAAATAAGCAAAGGTAGTAAGTGAAGGAGGTCTGCTAATTTGACTGATTACCAGTTTGCTCCTCTTTGAGTGGCCATTTGGTTAGGTGTGCTCTCAGTACATCACTAATGAAAACAAATTGGATTTCTGGCCTCTTTAACACAATTGTATATACAAATGTGGTTCTTGGGTTATCCTTATTCACTTACACAAGTAAACTATTTTTACAACATTGTAAGAAAGCTTTAAGTTAAAATAAAATCCAGAAGTATTTTGGAACTTCTTTGCCTGTAGTTGAAGAAAATTATTATGCTTAGGACATGTTTTATTTATTTGAGTGTTAAGCATACAGTGCAATACCCTGCATTAGAATCTTTTAGTTTTTATCAAGTGTTAATTTGAGGAAGACTGTTAACATTGAGGACAAATGGATGGTACAAATGGAGCTGGTTAGTTCATTCCAGGTAAGTGAGGTACAGTTGCTGCCATACTGATCTTAAGAAATACACGTTAGCATTTCCTATGAAATGTAATTAGTTTCAAAGATTTGATTCTATGTATAGCAAAATCCAATCTTTATGTATACTGTAGCAAATAGAAGTTTTCAATAAGAAAAAGATTTAAGAGCTGCCAAAATAGACCTCAAGCACTTCGAATGTATTTTATTTGTAAATCCCTCCATAATCTGCTAGAGCAACTGGACTACTTGATTTTCTATTTCTATCTTAAATAGATATTTCAGGTGAAGGTTATCCTCCTGAGAGCCACTGATGTGAAGTTGGTAGGAGTCATGTGTTCAGCATCTGAAGGATTATGTCCTTATTCAGTAGCAGTGTCAAATCTAACAAATGGCTGAAATGAAGAAAGCTTCCCTGTCTTTACTGACCCATGGAGTATCTTTATCAAAAGGATCTATGTACTGGCACTTGAAAGTCCTGTGGAGACCCACGGGGTTGTATATCGGATAGTTTGATGGTTTTTAGCTACTGCTGCTTCTAGGATGCCCTCATTTCTGCCCTGTCACAGAACTAGGCTTTTGATTTTCTCTGGTGTACAGATTAGCACAAGTAAGTTAGTTTTACATAGAAGTCCCTGTACTTAGGGAATAGTTGCCCAATGCATTGTCTGTGACAAGTACTGCCTGCCCTTGTTCCTTCCACTCAAACCTCCGAGCTCAACCATGTTTCCAGTCCTGTCCTGCAGGATTGTCCAGTCCTCTCCTTTCCACGAAGCTGCCTGTGGGACACACTGAAATGGTATCACCAAATGATCCAAAGTTGCTTTTTTCTTCCAAATGATTCCTTTTTTCATCATTCTTTCAGCGATTCAGTTTATTTTGCAACCTCAATACCAGTAATATCAGCATAAGGAAAGAGGTAGCATTATGCAAGTGGGAAAGCATGGCTGAAGTGAAAAGTCACAGATTTCTTACTCAGGCTTTGCTGCAGAAGTTAGTACAAGTCAACCATACATCTGAGAGTGTTGGCTGAGCAACTAAGCTGTAAGCCGAGAAATACTGCATAGATATGCTTGACCCATCTCTGTGTGTCCATCTGTGCTGTAGTGTCAGAAGTGACTATGGCGTAGGTTGCAGATACCTAGTCCAGCTTTTGAGCAATTAGTCTGAATCCCAGTGGCAGGCTGTACACTGGCACGTGGCATTCATGAGGGCAAATTTGTCCTTCCAGAAAATGAGACTTCAGGTAGTACAGAGAGGAAAAATGGTTGGTTTAAACTGTATGCCCTCATGCCCAGCAGGAAGGAAATCCCTTGTGCAGAGTCAGAAGGTTGAGCCCCATGACACCACAGCAAGGTTCTTACTCTGAAGTGTGTAACCAGGGTGAGGTGATGTGCCAGAGAACTCACCTGGACCACAAAGTTGTTACTGCATAGTGTGCTGCCTGCTGGGTGCAGGTTTAACAATGACAACAGAAACTGGAGATTCGCACTTATGCACTGTGTCCTAAGAGTCTAAGCAGTCCTTAATTTTATGTATTTTAACTTTGATTTCTTTCCCACCTGCCTGCTGTTGCTAAAATCTACATATTGAGAGGCCTGTTCATGTGCTGCAGACTGCTGGCTTGTGACTTTAACCACTCGTGTCTACCAAGAGAAATTTTCAGTTATTAATGTCTGGCTTTTAAAATGTTGCTTGGCATATAAATATCTATTTTCAGTGATTTCACAAAGGCCTAGCAGCTTTTCAATTCAAGACATAATTTTCCTTTGTTTTTCCTCCTCCTCCATCTTTCTTGATGTGCTTAGAGCCTCCAGGACTGTGTTGCTTTGGATAGCAGCTTTTCCAGGACCCAAAGGAGATATTTTTAAGAGGCTTCTCAAGGCACTGAGAATAATTTAAATTACTTGAAAAATTCTAGTGCTATCTCCCTATTAAGCTCTCCTTTTCCCAGCAGTTGTACACCGGCTTCACTGTACATCTTGGCCTTTTACCTCTTCTTTCATGCAGCCTCTGAGACCTCTGTCAACCCAAGGGGCTTGGAGACTCTACAGTCAGACCTTCAGATTTCTTTCTGGCCTCTATAGTTCCTGCATTCAGTATTGGAACTTCAGTGAGACTAACTTACCTGTTCTCCTCTTCTCCTTTGAGCAGAATTCAAATAATATTGACATGTTCCCATTTACCCCAAGGGGTGTTACATTTCTGTTGTCTCAGCTATGACCAATCCTCCATGAAGAGTCCTCTCAACAGACCTTTTACTGTCCCTCCTTGACTCTTGATGCTTCTGGCTCCTTCTGAGCTCAGCTGCTGATTTCAGAAGAGATGGAGATCACATTTTTTTTGATTTCATCTATACCAAAACCAGTTCTTGTTCATTCTCTTCTCCAGAGGATTAGCGTCTTCATCATATTATCCCGGATTTTGGGCTGAAGTCTTGAATCAGGAATCATTCTCTCCATCAGTGTTAGAGTGAAGATCTCAAGCCATGTCAACAGAGTGTGTTGCTCACTGTGGAAGGTGTGTTGATAGCCACCGCCTTCTTATTGGAACTTTTCAGTTCCTAGCACTGCTTAATCTGAATTCATCAGATAGATAGCATCTCTGCGAGACACGATTATCTGTACCAAAATCCAGCCTTTCTATAAATTGTATTATATTAGAATTATGTT